>PVIA01010043.1:0-55181 GCA_004024845.1 Tonatia bakeri
TTCTCCCCAAAACCACACACACCCGTTTGGGGGCTCCGGCGCCCACGGGAAAGACTCCACCCCCACGGCAAGGCCTCTCCTGGTCCGGCAGACTGGGTACTCACTGTTCCCCGTGGGTGCGCATAGCACCTGCGCCTTTGCTGGTCACAACCCCTGACTGGGGACAGGGCCGGCTCCGCCTTCACGGGCGCCCAGCCCGGGCCCCTTCTGGCGTCTCACCGTCAGTTCATTCAATATCTGGATAACTTCTGATGCCCTATTTTCATAAACGCTGCGATATCCGTGGTCTCCTAGTCTGTTTCTCCTCAGATCGGCCAAATTCTCCCCTGTGCGCTGGAGAGGGGGATCCAGACTCCTCCTCTCAAGCCGCCATCTCTCTTCACTCTTTTCTGATTGTATATTTTTTTCTTCCTTCTGGTCCACTCCATTGATGTGAGACCCAGCTTTCTTTCCATCACTGTTGGTTCCCTGTGCATTTTTCTTCAGTTCACATATTGTAGCCTTCATTTTCTCATCTAATTTGCTACCAAAGTGAACCAGTTCTGTGAGCATCCTGATCACCAGTGTTTTGAATTGTGCATGTGATAGGTTGGCTATGGGTGGCTTAAAAGTATTGGCTTTGGAGCTTTCATTTGTTCTTCTGTTTGCACCTTTTTTTTTTCTTTTTGGTTTTGTCACGTCTGTTACATGTGAGGGGCAAAGCCTTAGGTGTTCACCAGGGCGGTACAACCCAGTCGCAGGGTTGTGATGCTATATGTGGGGGCAGGGTCTGAGAGGGAAAATGGCGTTTGCTCTATTTTCTGTTGGACTTCAGTTTCTTCTTCCACTTCCCCCCCAAGCAAACTGGGCCTTTCTGGTGCTAATTCCCGCATGGGTGGGCTTGTGTACCCCGTGGGTCTCTCCAATGACCTCTCCTGTGAGGCTTGGAGTCTCTCCCTGTGCCTCAACCCCCACAGTTGTTTTCAGTCAGTGCCCCAAGGCTCTATTTCCTGGAACTGGGGCCCTGGGACTTCCCGGTCAGCCAGCTGCCTTGCCCACAGTGCCTTGCTTCACAATTGCCACCTCGCTGGGTCTGCCGGTTGCCACCCTTCGGCCGGGGTCTGCCAGCCATCGCTTGAGTGCCCAGGGACTGTCTGCTGCGGCCTTGTGCACCCAGGATGCCTTATGCCCAGGATGCCTTATCCCAACCTTCTTTGTTCCGAGACCTCTCTCTGCCTGGCTGCCCGACTCTGCCCCTCTACCGGTCTGGATCAACATTTCTATTTTAACTCTTTGGTTGTCCGACTTCCATACAGTTCAATTTTCTGTCAGTTCTGGCTGTTATTCTATTTCTAAATTGTTGTTGTCCCTATCTTGGTTGTGCAAGGAGGCACAATGAGTCTACCTAAGCCTCCATTTTGGCCAGAAGTCCAGGATTCTGTAGTTTTAATTGTTCAAGAATAGGGCTATTTTAAAGAAAAGTTATAAAACAGTTTTTTAAAAACATAATCAGAATGATGTCTCTTGTGATTTTATTAGTTTATGCATAATGTCATCAAAATCTATTACCATTTGAGCTTAAATAACTATATAAAATTACTACTTTTAGCTTGTTTTTCAAAAGAAATATTGCTAAGTAAAAGTACTATTTTTATTTTTTAATTTTAGAAATCTGCATAAAATGCTCAGGACACAATCCAGGTGACCCTCTCATATTCTCTATGTGAATTTTAAAACTAAGGTGAATGCATGTAAAAATCACGGTCATATTTATATAATCATTGTAAAATGTGGTAAAAATCAAAGTATATGATTTCTATACACATTAGAATTAGAATTAAAGACTTTATATATGGTATGAGTTTATATACATTAAAAAGTCCTGTTAATGTTGTGGAAAAAATATTGTTCTAATTTTAAATTTAAGATACGTTTTAATTCACTACATTAACACAGGGTTTAAATGAGTGATTATACATGGTTTTATATATGTTTTTTATGACCAGAAATGAGTTTATAATAAGATTAAGATACATACATGCTATTACACAAACATAACATGGATAGTTAGCTGAATTGGAAGAGCAGCTATTCTAAACTTTCATATTTAATTATTTTTTTTCCACAAGATTTTACTGTCTTATTGATTTAATTATTCTCTTTCCATAAGAATTCTTTACAGACAGCCCAATTTATAAGTTAAACTAGTAAGTGAATGAGGACATAATGGTTGGGAAACAACTTTTCTCTCTAGTAAACCTGGCTTAACCACTCACTGACTGCATATGTTTGAGCAAGTTAAGTAACATTGCTATGTCTTATTTTCCTCATCTGTATTACGGGAATCATAATAGAACCTAATTCACGCTGTTGTTGAAGAATACCTATAATAAAATACATAAATGGCCCAGAATTGACCCTCAACAAATGTTACCTATAGATATCCAAACTCATCAAAATTTATATTAATTTTTTATGGAGACAAAGGTTAATTAGATGACTACAGATAATTGAAAGAAGGACCAATTTATGCTAGCTAATTTTAGGATTTAATCTGTGCAATGTCTAACTTCAATCCTGTTTCTCTACCCACAATGAACTAAACAGCAAAAATTTCTTTTCAGTATCAATATAAATAAGGCAAATGATGCAGCATAAAAAATATAAACTTTGCAGACCTACAGGGCCTAAATACTAAATATAATACCAATTTTAATACTGAAAATGTCATTTAAAATTTCTGAAGTCATTTGAGACTTTATTTTCTCATAAAGTAGAGTTAAAAGAGATGTTGTTTTGTTTTGAAGTGATAGTTAAGGTTTAAATAAGAAATATATGTGTCTTTACATGTCTTTAGTGTTACTACTTTTAGTTTCCCACCAAAATAAAAGTTAAGTAAATATATACTACACAAAAACAACACTCATTTCAAGGTCATTGAAGTAAACTTATAAATCTTCTTTTTTGGTAAATTATAACTTAATATTCATTTAATTAATTGACACAAACAATATTTTTAGTTGTGTTGTTTACATAGGAAATTATGTAAACAACACATTAAATTTAATGTGTTAAGAATTAAAGAAAAGAATTAAAGAAAAATTCTATAGTTTAAAATTTTACAAAAACATTCAGAAATGTGGAGTTTAAAAATAGTGCATTGTATATAATTATGATACTTTGAAACTAAGTTTTGCCTAAAGATGTTATGATTTTCAACTTAGATTTTTAAAAACATCATTATTTTAATACATAACTAAAATATGATATGTTCATATAAGGAGACATCCAAGAAATATATTTAAAGGAGCCACTTCACATGTATGTCCTAGATAGTCACTGGTTTATTAGCTATAGTTTATTGAATAGGAAATTTATTAAAGAATAGTTTTATTCCAAATTAGTACTAGAAACATATGTTACTCAATGAAACTACATTATAATTACACTATTGTGTAGGAAATTAATATGTATACTTTATTTAAGCCAAGGTTTTTAAATAAAACTATTCCATTCAATCTTAAATGATTATTCAGTACCATTTTTAGAAGATTAACTTATTCTCTCATTTATAATCCGTTTTGCTAAAATGTTCACAATGCTCTTTTTTGCATGCATTTTTCAGGCAATATTCTTTTTTCAAAGATTTTATTTATTTTTAGAGAGGGGAAGGGAAGGAGAATGAGAGGGAGAGACACATCAATATGTGGTTGCCTCTTAAGCATCCCCCATGGGTGACCTGTGCTGCAATCCAGGCATGTGCTCTAGATGGGAATTGAACCAGTGACCATTTGGTTTGCAGGTCGGCACACAATCCACTGATCCACAACATCCAGGGCATAAGAAATATTTCTTTCTGTCAATGGCTAGATCTTGATACATGAAAATATACTTTCAGTAAAATAAATGCCAAACAATTTTTAACCTGTAAAAAGATTGTTCCAGAGGATTTGTGTTATTTGAGAGACTTAAAAACGCAAATGTGAGTTATCCTGAGAAAAAAAAAAATTCCCCATTACATTCCTATGTGTTTTTAACATTCAACTTTGATTTATTAAAGAGGAAGGAAATGTTAAACTAAAAATGTGAGCACCATAGTTCAGTTATGAACCTTAATGCACTTTATATTTCTTTAATTCAAACATCCTTTGGTGTATAAATTTTTGCTATTGGTTCAACTATTTGCAAGAGCAAGGTCATTATTTCCCCCAAAGACAATTGTTTGATTACTTGTGCCCTCAAGATTTTGAGTTTTCCTTTCTTTTTTTAAATTTCACATATTCATCAATCCATCCATCCATCCATCCATTCATTCAATAAATACTTTTTGAATGCTAGCATGTGTGATAAAGTGTTCTGGATTCTGAGGATACAATGATAAATAAGACACAAAACTTACTCTAACATTATCAGAAGGATTTGAAAATATTTATAATTGTGTTACAATATTGTGATATGAAAGAATTATATTATAAAATAGTATATGCAGTACTGTATCTAATGGAGGTAAAGACTGAGGTGAGACTTAAAGCTTGGGCAGTCATTTAATTCATCACCCAACTGGAAGAGCTATTCTAGGACAACTGGTTTATTCCTAGACTGTCTGGAGCTAACCAAGGTTTATGATCACTGTATTTAAAAAAGAATAGGACTGTGGGGGATGACAGAAAAGGGGTAGCTAAGAATGACTGTGGAATGAACTTCAAAAAGACTACAACCATTTCCTACTGGAACAATGCTAGTGGCCACCAAAGAACACAGAGATTGATATTTACAGCATTATTTACAGATATGACAGCAGAGCCTCTAGAGTAGAATTGCTTCACTTTTGAATGAACATGTGAGGAAAAGGTCACCTAATTATTGATCAAATAGTGCCTTTGAAGACTCTAAACCTGTGCCACACATGTTGTCTGTGGCCACACTGCCTGATGCTCTGCTTCCAAGTTGCAATGCTGAGCACTCTTAACACTATGTGTGTAGACAGCACAGTACAAACTGATTTTACCCAGGGCTAATAGCATATATTTGGGAAATCACATTCTGAAAACATTGTGTTTTTTATTTGCTTTCCCCCCACAAATAACCTAGAACAAACTCTACTGTGGAAAATAAAGAAGAAAAATGTATCCTGAATCAGACTAGAAGCTACTTGGAATCTAAGAAACAAAATAAATGCTCTTGTTATTTATTCTGTTAACATCAGCTCTTTGCATCAATGCTAATTTCTAATGAAATGGTAGTGTTTGCTACATGTATATATAATTTAGGGAATTCTTTGTGAAAATATATCTTAAGTTGATAAAACATGTATTTGATGAGATAATTAAAATGAGACTGTTCACTCCATAATGGAGTTTTATAATTCAAAGTTGCACTTGTCAAAAATGTTTTCTCGTCTCAGAGTATCCACATGCTATAACAAAGCACAACAAGCATGTCAGGTGTAAGTGGTGCATGTTACTTCCACTTAAATTACACGGGCTACCAGCACACCTGGCCATAAACTTTTGCCTGTATGCCCAGGAAGAGGAAAGAGTGCTAAAGGCTATTTTAGAAATCCAAGAGAAATAAACTTGGACCAAGATGAAAAGGAAAATGGGTAGAATAGATGGAATATATTAGAAAAGATTAATTAGCAGAGCTTGGCAATTGATTCAATATGAGGGTCAGAATAGAAGGAAAGATATTTGGTTTAGAGTTTGCAAATATGGCAAGATATTAAATTAAGAATGACATTAATCAATAACATGAACTCTCAAGAAAAATTCTAAGTCCCTTTTTGGAAGAAGTAAAACACACACACACATACACACACAGTACATATATGTTTACATAATGTGCAGTATATTCTGTTTTAAAAAGAAAATTTCTATGGAAAATTATTTTATTTCACAGATATTAAAGAATAGTTGTATTAATAATACATTTTTAAGCCACTAAAGTTATTTCATTTAAATCCCTTGAACCCAATGCAAAGATTAAACTTATCCCTTGCAGTCCAGGTTAGTATGCAGTAAATAAATTAAAACAGAATCTTTTTATTTTTTTTTGTTGCTGTTCAAGTACAGTTGTCTCCATTTCCCCACCACCACTCTCCCCCACCCAGATAAAACATAATCTTGAATCTTCCATTGCAAAGTTTATAGACCTCTGTATCTTCAATGAGACCACATCTAAACTTGAACTCAAAAGTCATTTTTACAAAGCTACTTTCAGCAACATTACTTCTGGCAAACTACACTTCGTTCCAAACTCACAGACTTTACCTTTAGCAAAAAACACTCAGCTAACCCCCTAACCTTGACAAACTTAACTTCTGGTGGTGTTCACACAATATAAATTTTATAACTTTATCTTTAGCAAATTGATTTTTAAAACCCATGAAAATTCTTTACTGAACCAGTAAATAGTAACAGAAGTGGAAAGAAACCTGCACATTTCAGCTTTAATTCCCCCTCTTTTACTGATAATTGTCTCAATGTTTAAAGAAAGCAGCAATAACAAAGAAAGGCTAGAGGGAGAATAAACTCAGTTTCCAGTAGATTAGAACAATAGTTATGGCTAAATAGTTTTATTAATTATGTTAATATTTTGAAGCAGAGATTTAAGGAATATATCATAATGTTAAGAATGTATTTCTATTAATTGAAAAGAAGTAACAACATTATATTAAAAATTCATTTATCAGCCCTGGCTGGTGTAGCTCAGTGAATTGAATGAGGGCTTCAAACCAAAGGGCTGCTGGTTTGATTGGGCATGAGCCCAAACCAGGTTCCCACGTTCCCAGTGGGGGCCACGTGAAAGGCAACCACACACTGATGTGTCTCTCCCTGTCTTTCTCCCTCCTTCCCCTCTCTCTAAAAATAAATAATAAAATAAAATCTTTTAAAAAATCCATTTATCAGGTCTGATTGTGCAGCCTTTCCTTGATACTGTCTTCACATAGCTATTTATCCTGAATTTCTTGGATGAGGGATGTAAGTAAATCCAAAGTCACTTTTGAATTATGGACTCTATTCCACAGTATAATGGACACAGTTGCTAATAATGTGAAGAACTTAAACTCAAATTTCTTAAAAAAGCACATTGTGGATTTAATTGATTGCTTCCTATTGTCGATAGTATTATCAATAGTAGTAGTATTAGTATTATTAACTGAGGATATGTCATTAATTTTTAAAAAGGCTCACTTGAAGATTAGACAGATATTCAAAATTAGTTCACAGCAAATTACAATTTTGTTTAAATTTTGAAAAGTCATCCCAAATGCCTACCACTGCTGAGAATTTATACTATAGCAAGCTATTTGGGGAATATCCTGTCTCTCATCTCCCAGCTACACAAATAGCATTTATTCTTATTTCACTGAGAAAATGTAGATGTTCAAACAAAAATAGCTCATATCATAATACATAAACTTGTCTGCATCTATTACCATATTTTGCTTTTCATTCTGGTCAAAATAAATAAACTCAGTGTCTATCTAAATTCTTTTCTTATTTAATTATTTTTTTCTTAATTTATTTAATTCTTCTTTTGCTTGTATCATAAATCTACTCCTCTAATTTATTATTACTATCAGCACCCATTCGGAAATTTCTCTATCTTAAAATAATGAAGTCCCCTAGATCACATCTGTTCCCTTATTTAAAATCGTTATTAAAACTACATTAGGGCAGAACTCTTAAAAGAGTTGTCTATAGTTCTTATTTTCACTTTCTTACCTCCAAATTCCTGCTCTGTATAATTCTAAAGTTTTATTTACTAAAATTGGTCTTGGCAATAATGTTCAAGATCTTTTTCTAGCCATATTGTGTTGTCAATTAGTAGTTCTTATTTATCACATTTGATACTGTTGATGACTTTCACCTTTTTTTGAACAATTTTATATGTGATTTCTATGATTGCAGAGTTTTACGAGGTTTTCTCCTACAATTTTTATTTTTTCTCTCTTCTTTGTTGATTTACTTCTATTTTCTACTTGAAAATGCCACATTTCCCTCTGTCGTAGTCTATTCTTTATCCACTCATGCCAGTCTCATGATTTTACAACACTCCTAAACTTGGAAATCCCAAATTAAGCCATCTCCTTAGGTCCAGATCTGATTGTGACTTTCTATTTGGTTAGCTCAGAAGGGTTGAAGAATGGGGAGAGGATATGTGTGAAAGACAAGAGATGGGACTAGGTAGCCAGTGAGGGGAAAAAGGTTCCTATTGCTGTGGGAAAGGATGTTCAAATCTCATTGGAAAGTTGTTTGCATTTCTGGAATGTAACACCTCTCCTCCCTGTTCCTCCACTAATTCATGCATAAGGCTATGTGCAAACATGGTTTTGAGTGAGATTTCACAAAGATAATCACAAAGAGATTATCTTTGTGAACATTAAGAAAATGGACCATGTTCCCCATCTGGGTCCATCTGAGACCGAAGATGAACTGCATATGGGGAAAAGCAAGGTAATCTATAAACTAAGCTAATTATGTAGAAGTAGAAAAACAGAACCAGAAGGGACCATGATGATATAAGGCCCTCGGGATTTTTCAGAGATGTGGAGAAAGAAATGCACGCGTTGCAGTTTAAAGCTTTAAAGATAGTGATGATAGCTGATTTCCAGATTACACATGTACATTCCCATCTGGAGGTCATTGTCAACAAGGAGGATGTGTGATATGAAAATCTGATGAGAAACAAATATTTAAATACTTTCTTTAGATATTACTTTATTCAATACCTGTGCAGACAGTATCTGAGTATAAAAGTCAATAGGGAGAAATAGACATGGTTGAATTTTTTTAACTGTCTGTCATTTACTTGGAACATAACAAAATAAAATATCTTACACAAGGCTGAGTGCCAGAAATAGCCATCTGAATAAAAATGCACGGCCTCCATCACACTTTATGCACATGTGATTTACATAAATTAAGGTACTTCAGCTTAATGTTGAAAAGAATATAAAAGTTTAAGAGAATTTTCTCATGTGAAGAGATTTTAGAATTGAGTATATCCAGAAATTAATCAACTTAACTACCTCAGAGTGTGCTTGTATATTATAACTTCATGAATTTTTCATAAGGAAAATGAATGCCAAGTTAATAAAGTGGACTATATCTTTTTCCTTCCTAAAATTCCTTATCCCAGTAACATTTCATATGAAATGTATTAATGTATATGGTTGTAAAATAAGAAAACTAAAGTCCTTGTATTCCTATACACCTGTCATCCAGAGGACAGTAACCATATCTCACATTCCTTAGTTAATGGACTACTTAGAGTTGCTGATATTTAGTGGTAACAGCTTTCCATTTATAATGCCAGCAGCACTCCAGAGGCTATTACTTCATAGATGTATTGATCGAGATTTTGAGTTGTAGTCAAAAAATTCAAAAGGATGTCTTGGCTTTAGTTTCAGGTTTCAAACCTTTCCACATCATTTAGACTTTTCCTCCACAAGTGGGATTTTATAACAGCAAAATAAAACAAGCAAAGGAGACTATCTAGTCACTTATTTAAATATTAATTAAACTATTCAGAACTAAGTACAAACTAGCTAAAGTTAGTCTCCACTTGTGGCTTTTTTCCCCAACTATTTGTAATCTCTATAATTTAATTTTGAGATCCTTTCAGGCTTGGGCAAAACTGAGTCTCTCAAAATCATTTTTGAAGTCAAGAAAAGATGATTGTATCTCACCCAGGTTAGTATCTAGTCACTACACTGCTTTCTCCAGACACACAGACACTGCTTGGAGATAAAGAGCTGTTGATTTCCCTTGTCACTAAACAGGGTGCTAATCTCCAGAACAGATTCAGCTTGGCTTCCTTGCGTTTCTTATATAGAGTTTCTGAGTACTCAGGGCTCCACATTTCCCACAGGTAGAAGAAAAATACCCTAGCATGCTGATTTTGCCATTATAGAATCCTTTATAAATTTTTGAAATATTTTACTATTCAAAATTATTATAATCAAATTCATTGCAGAAACATTGGACAGAATAGAGATGCTTATGGAGAAAAAAATTAAAAACTGCTTAGAACAAGCATAGCTTTAGTCCCCTGAGGCTGATGAAACAAATTACCACAAATTGATGGCTTAAAATGACAGAAATTTATTCTCACAGTTTTGGAGGTTAGAGGCAGAAATTCAGCAAGGCCATGCTTTCTCCAGAGGATCTAAGGGTGAATTCATCTTCTTCCCCTTCCAACTTCTGGTGGCTCTTAGTGTTTCTTGGCTTATGACTGCATCACTCTAGTCTGTGCCTTAGTGGTTGCATAACCTCCTCTTCTGTGCTTGTGTAGTCTTCCTCCTTTTCACTCTCATAAAGACTCTTGGTATTGGATTTAGGGTGATAATCTAGGATAGTCTAAGATGATCTAGGATAATCTAGGATGATCTTGTCATCTCAAGATCCTTAGAGTTACATCTTCAAATATTCATTTTCCAAACAATGTAACATTTACAGGTTCTAGAAATTAGGATGTGGGCATATTTTTTGGGTGTCCACAATGTAATGTACTATAATCATTTAAACTTTTAATGCCTTTTCCCAATCTTTCATTCTCTTTATATACAGGCTCCGGCAGAAATAATGAAGTTGAGTGTGGTTGGTAGGATATGTGAATATCTCGCACAAGATGGACAGCAGTTTGAACATTTCACCTAAAATGTCATATGGTGTGCTTGAGTGTGATATTGTTATGTTACAGAATTACATGATCATGATTTTGTAATAAAATATGTTTTATATAATAAAATGGGGGGTTATTTGTGCTAGACCCTGTATTTTTGTGTGCAGTTGAGAAGAATGTGCATTCTATTTGAAATGGTACTCTAAGTGCCAATTAATTTGAGTTGATTAATGGTGTTTCTCAAGCCTCCATATCCTTACTATTTCTTGTTCAATCATCCATTCCAATCAGGCTGCTGATATCTGCAACTATATTGCGTATTTGTCCATTATTCCTTGTGGTTTTATCAGTTTTTGCTTAGTATATTTCGCAGTTTTCTTATTAGGTATGTACACGCTTGGAATTAAGCTTTTTTAAAAAATTGACCTGTTTATCATTAAAAGGGAAACTTTTTAATCTGTAGGATTATTTTTGCTATGAAATCTACTTTGTCTGATACTATTACATTTTTTATTATTGTTGAAGTACAATTGTCTCCATTTTCACTCCACCACTCCCCCCTGCTCCACCCATCCTCATCCCACCCTCTGTCCTACCCCCCTTTGGCTTTGTTCATGTGTCCTTTATACATATTCCTTGATGGGCCTTCCTCTCCCCCCTCCATTATTACCCCCTCTGTCCCTCTAGTTACTGTCAGTTTGTTCCTAATTTCGATGTCTCTGGTTATATTTTGCTTATTTATTTGTTTTGTTGATTGGTTTCCAGTTATAGGTGAGATCATATGCTATTTGTCTTTCACTTCCTGGCTTATTTTATTTAGCATAATGCTCTCCAGATCCATCCATGTTGTTGCAAAGGGTAGGAGCTCCTTCTTTCTTTCTGCTTCATAGTATTCCATTGTGTAAATGTACCATAGTTTTTTGATCCACTTATTTACTAATGGGCACTCAGGTTGCTTCCAGCACTTGGCTATTGTAAATTGTGCTGCTGTGAACATTGGGGTGCATAGGTTCTTTTGAATTGGTGTTTTGACACTATTACATTTTTAATTGTGTTAGACTAATAAATTTGTCCACAATGTTTACTTTGAACTTATTAGTGTCATTTGAAGTGGATTTATTGTAAGAAGAATAAAGTCTGACATTTTTATCCAGTCTACAATATCTGCCTTTGAATTTTATTTGATCTACATATAAAATGAAACTAGTTATAGTATGTTTTAAATTTGCCTTTTTACTATTTATTTTCTACCTATCTCATATTGTTTGTTTTTGCACCCTATCCCTTTTTTTCCTGTTTTCTTTTGGATTAATGATTATTTTTAATTAATTTATCTCCATTGTTTGCTTATTAACACTAATGTTTTAATATGTTTGTGATTGGTTTAAGGTTTATAGTGTAAAGTTTTATAATTTGAATGTGTTACAACCTAATGCATACAAAAGATACCATACCACTTCCAAACAGTACAAGAGGCTTACCAAAGTGCATTTACATTTTTTCCATCCTAACCATACTTTCATTTTTCATATATTAAAACTTCAGTGTCTTATTATCACTTTTATCTAGTACATTTTATTTTTAAATGTTTATATATTAAGAAAGTTGATTATGTTTTCCCAGATAGTTAGGGTTTTTTATTCTTCTGTGTGGATTCATATGGCCATCAGGTGTCATTTCTTTTATGCCTAACAAACTTCCTTTAACACTGATGTTAGTTTATGTCTTCTGGTGATGAATTCTTTTACCTTTTAGATAACCACATTTTTTAAATTCTAGAATTCTAAATTGACATTTTGCTTTGGTACATTAATGATATTGGTACACTGTCTTTTGATTTGCATTAATTTCAGCAAGATATTTGCTGTAATCCTTTATTCCTTTGAATGTAATACATCTTTTTTCTTTGCTTTTTAGTTTTTTCTCTTTATCACTGATTTTAAACCATTTCATTATTATGCAACTTGGTGATAATTTCTTCATTTTTCTTGAAGTTTAGATTTATTCAGCATCTTGAATCTGTGAGTTTATAAAACTTGAAAAAATAATTACAACTATTTCTATTTTGTTTTCTCTTTTTTTCTCTTATTTTTTCTTTGGGAATTCTAATTACATATAGATTAGAGCACTTCCATTGTTCCCAGTTCACCAATACACTTCTTTAAAAAATTCACTTTTCACCTTGTGTTTCATTTTGAATAGTTTTTACTGATAATACTTCAAGATCACTAAAATTGTCTTCTGTATGTCTAGTATGTTCCAGTTTTCCATTTATTATATCCAATGATTTAAAAATTTCAGACATGGTAATTCTACACCTAAAAAATTTTATTTATGTCTTCTATATATCTTCCATGTATTTATTTATCTATTAAACAGGTTCAGTATTTTCTCTAGGTTATAGAAAGTGTGAAATACATTCATAACTGTCATTATGTTCAAGTATACTTATTTTTTCATCTGCTGTTTTCATAGGTAAGTTTCAAGTATATAATTGATTTTCCTCCTCCTCATGGGTCATATTTACCTTCTTCCTTGAATGCCACATAATTTTTATTGGATGTCTAACATTGTAAATTTTACTTGTTAGATGTCAATTTTTTTTGTATCCTTATAAATATTCTCAAGTGTTGTTCAGTAACATAGTATATTACATTGATATACTTTGATATTTTTAGGTTTTGTTTTTAATTTTTTTATATGGGATGTAGAGTTACTTAGCATGTGTCTAACTTCCCCCATTCCTGAGACAAAGTTTTCTGGGTACTCCACCTAATACCCCATGAATTACAAGGTTTTCGCACTCTGTCTGGTTAGAACAGGAATATTCTTAACCCCGTACAATGCTTAGACTGCTTCCCATTGTCTTTCTAAGTAGTTTTCTCTTCAGCCTTTACTAAGTTTCCACACACTTGTGTGCTGGTCAGTATCATTTCTTTCATGTATTTTTCTGGTATTTAGATGTTATAGTCTAGATGGCAATTTCAGTATATGTTAATATATCTTATCTAGAAGAATACATGTCTGAAATAAATTTTTATTGACCATTATGATTTAAATGTGATGTATTTATTTTGTTCTGATGCAAAACCAAAAATTCAATTATTGTACTAAGAACAATATGTTTAAAGGTCATGAAATTGAAGTATGTGATGTACAAACTGGAGAATAGGGTCATTTCCTTTACAATGTGACAGTGCACTGCCATTGAGGAAAACATTTAAAATAACATTGACAGCCCAGGTGAGGTAGTTCAGTTGGTTGAAGCATCATCCCATACAGCAAAAAGGTTGCGGTTCAATCCCCAGTCAGGACACATACCTAGATTGCAGATACAGTCCCTGATCCTGGTGTGTACAGAAGGCACCTCTTTCTCTCTCTTTCAAATTAATGAATATATCCTTGGGTGAGGATTAGAAAATAATAATAAAATAACATTGACAGACTAACTGAAATGTGTCACAAATATAACAATGCCTTCAAATACCATCTTTTCTTTTTTTTATTGTTGTTTAAGTACAATTGTCTCCATTTTCAACCTACCACCCCACCCATCCCCACCTCCCCCTCAAACCCACCCCCTTTGGCTTTGTCCATGTGTCCTTCATTAAGACCTCCTTTTAAATTGACTCATTATCTGTAGACATCATATCATAATTACAATTCTATTAAAGAATTAAAAAGTCATACTTTTAAAATTTCACAGAAAATTTTAAGGTCAAAATATTGTGTGTTTACTTCTCTTAATTTCTAGAGTTAAATACTATGCTTTACTCAAAATCACATTAAACCTTTAATTTAAATCCCAACCCAAACTGATTGCCTTCTAAAGACCATTCTTCTTGAAATTTTAAGCTGACTGGATTAGTTTGAATCTTGGTTTAAGGGTCTGAGTTGGCATTAGTTACTTTAACAAATACAGAAGTTCTACAATCCAGTTTGTATTTATTAGTAATGTTAATCGGGTGTTGTCATTAACCAGCTGTCCAAAAACAATTTATTGAAGTTTCATTTTTCTCATTAACCTTCTTATAGAAAAGTTTTCCAAATGTGTTGCCATCATTCACATGAATGTGAATGTAAAAATCTGCAGCTTTATGACCGAGGGTGAAGTCACTCTCTGACAGTTTGAGTTGGACTGTGTCAGAACTCCTCTGACAGCCATGAACTCCGTGTTCAAAGGCCAGCCAAGCCCAGCCATAAATTGCTGGTCTAGAGAAATCTTCAGCAGTATTACTCCACATCTGACAAAATCCTGTTTATAGGAAGCTTTCAATTTTCTGTGTTTGGTACAAAGACCATTTCAAGACTCATTTGCAACCCTCAGTCAATTCTTTCTCTAAAGTGATTTCCATCCCATAAGTACTCTCTGTATTTTATTTATGGATGAAAGTATGTATATTCTGCCAGAGATAGATAGGCTATCCAGCAGCATTAAGCTGGATCATCCTTGGTGAGCAGAAGCCAACATAACTGGGTCATGCCTAGTACCCATCCCTGCCTTTGTGTATGGAATCACTGCTCAAGCCTTTGGGTGGCTGAAACCTCAGATATCTAATGGATGAGTGCTTTTTACCACCTGTTGCTGAGTGCCTCCTCTACCGATGATCTTTTCTAGTGCATACTGATATGAGACAAAAATCCACGGACTTTTTGTCCACCTCCATAAATGCATCCTATACCTGAGATCACTTTGTCTCTGCTTTTCCTAACTTGTTCTTTCCAGGCACCTTCAAACCCAGCCAATACATTAAATACTCTTTCTGAGTCTGTGTACCTATTTATGTCAAGTTAATTCTTTTTATATAAAAGTGATAAACAATGTGTTGTTCATTATCCACTGACAACATTTCCTCTAAGCATTATTGTTTGGAGATAAACAGCACTATCTTCTAGGGACCCTGAGTGGCTATAGTGCTGCAGCAGCTTAATGCATCAGACTGATTCATACATTAAATAAAACTTGAGATTTCTCCTCCTCTGACAGTCTGTTAAAGAGACTCATTCCCCAAGATTACTGGTATTACTTGAGTAAGAGGCAAAGGTGAAACAAATGTAGGTGATTTGAGGCTTTGGTCCACCTGTTTGTATAATTTACTTATGCCCTCTTCCCAACAGCTCAGGAGTGATCTTAGATGAATTATTTCCATCATGAAATTGAATCCTGCTTCTTACAACTTGGTTGATGTGACAGTATCTGGGTCATACATTGCTCTGTTTTCATAGTCACTTAGTATCAGATGGCCAGGTATTTTGTGCCTTAGTAGAGCTCAATAGCATCAAAGTAGCTAATTTCAGATGGTTAGTTCTCTAGAACAAAAAGCTTGTCCTTGCTCCAGGACAATAGGGGTCCATACTGCCATTTTCCATACTGTTTTGTCATAGAACCTTATAGGAACCATATCTACCTTTCTTTATCTACCAAGGAGATCCCTAAATCTGTTAGTTCTGTCAAGTAACAGCGAAGTTTACACAGCAGCCTTGGACCCACTGCAGAGCCCTGTCTTGCTTGGTTTCACTCGAAATCAGTGCTTTCGGATTTCTACAATAAATAGGTCACAGAAACATTCTCAATTAGAAAATACAGTTCTCTAAAGTCCAAATAGGTCCAAAAACCACTGTGTCTCTTTATTGTGGTAGAAGATGCAAGATATAATAACTTGTCCTTTACCTTGGTATGCTTCTGATTATTTGATCTCTAAAAATAAAATTCATTGATGTGCAGGCCCCGGCTCTTGGAAGGGTTCATCACCTACACTCTGCCATTTATCTTATTAGCATATTCACAGTACTCAGCACATTTCTCGTCTACCAACTTAAATTAACCTAGTGTCATCAACATATGGTAGTTAGCCTAATATTCTGAAAAAATAAAAATAATTAATTTTCTAGACTATATACAGTATAGTGACAGAAAGGAGGGGCATTATTAATGCAACACTTGGGCAAAGATAAAATTGCATATTACTGCCCTTCTCAAATAAAAGCAAACAAGTTCTGATCATTTTTTCCTGATTAGATCAAATAAACCAAGTGAAAGATGCTGTGTTGATATAATGTAGAAAAGATATTTATACTGGTACAACATTAATTGGAACTAAAAATTTATTAAGTTTAGGATAATCTATTATCATATTCCATATCCAGGATGACATAGGTGAATTGGCCAGTAACATTTTAAAGACAACCACTCTTGTAATTCTTTGAGGATAGCACGAATCCCTACAATTTCCTGATTTTTGCTTCTGATTGACTATCTTGACTGGCAGTGGGAAGGAGGAAAATTTTAAGGGCTTTCAAATGAACTGTTTTATTCAATATGATCTTATATCTCTTACTCCAGATGTTAAAAGATGCAGTATGAATGTTTTAAATGCTGATTAGTATAACCTTCCCATTTATGCACTTGTGGTTTGGGAAAATGATCACAGAATGAGTTCCCCATTTCTTTGAAACCATGATGAAGTGATCTTGATTTATCGCCTGGCCTTTATAATATCTGATTCAAACTAAAGAGCATGGTAGTATATCAGGTATGCAGGGGGTATCAGCTCAGACTTTGTACACCATGTTTCTAGAAGAGCTGAATTTACTTTCCCAAGATACCTTTACACTAGTACCTTTGGGCAGGTTTGGGGAGAACATTGTATAGGTTTACAGTTTGGAACTTAGATTGTGAAGTCCTTCTTCAAAGGAATTCACATTCCTTTGAGAATAATATATTTTGAGTTTGTTATCTGGCTCAAATGTAGGGCAAGAGATTTTGAGAGATTATGATTTTCCACTGTGGCAATAGATACAGGCTATTTATTTATTTATTTATTTATTTATATAGATAGATAGTTTTCTACTTATAGTTTTTATTTTTATCTTTTTTCTGGTTGTACAAGTCAAACAGTACTCTAGCTGGCAGCCCATCTGTCAACCTAGGAGAAATAATACAATCCATTAGTCATCACTATAGATTCCTGCAGATTAAAGTCCCAGAACTGCCACTCCTTTCTTATCATCACAGCAGCAGCTTTGTCTCTGATGGTTACCCATCATCATTCCTATCATGGGAAGCTACCATTGTTGCTCTATTGTTAACAAGAAGAATAACATCTCTTACTATCAACTATATATGACTATTAATGCTAAACTTTTCAAAGATGCTGGTATCCCCTCACTAGTGCATTTCAAATTGCTATAGGGAAGGAAATGACCCCTGGCTAACCTGGATAACACAGTTTCTGGTCTCAGAACACTTCCCTGCTAAGATGCCTGCTCTTCAGAGCCTTTGGACGTCTGCTTTAACTCTTCGACAAGTCCGTCTCAGCATCTCCACCTCACTCTTACTAGTCTGTCATCATGTCCAGATTTCAAAGGACCGTTCCAGTAGAATTATGGTTCTCGTTCCTTAGCATGCCTTCAGCACCACAGGGAAGGCTTCTGAAATCACTGATTTCTAGACTGACCCCATCCCCTAAATTTGTTTCGAAAGTTTGGGACAGGACATAATAATTTGTGGTTCTAAGAAGTTCCCAAAGGATGTTAATGCTGCTGTTCCAGGGGCCACACTTGAAGAATTGTTGGTATAATGAATATTGCTTTTTCCACCCATGTCTCATTCCAACCCAGTACAAGTGAGAGTCATGGGGAATGTGAAGCTGAAGCACGCCAGGGGTCATCACCACCCCACTTACCACGTGTGTTACCCTTATTGCCATATGACTGGTGGGTGATCCAATTCCAAAATCGAAATTCCAAGGGTAGCTTTCTAGGCTCTATAGAGACAGCTGTCCTGGTATAGTTTCCTTCTGAAAGTCATACTTGAGACAGGGACTTGGAAGTATATAGTTTGTTGAAAAGGCAATCTCAAAAATAGAAGGACATGGAGAAAATAAGACAAAAAGCATTAATGGACAACAAAGACAATGTTATCGAGTTGGTTACTACTGTGAGCAACTGAGAGACTCTATCCCTTTGGTGACTATCTGAGATACGATGTAGACCTTGCCAAAGAATTAAGCCGTGAGAGGATGGGGAAGCTGAGGCATGTAAGACCCCATCCTCATCCTTAATTGTACTTGAAGGTTGTACCAGGGACATTTCCTGCACTTTATGATTGGGTAAGCACATGGGTGAATGACACTGTGTGTGTTTATGTGGGAAACACATTAGTTAAATGTGAAACACTAGCAAACATGCATTGGAATATCCATCAAATAGGCTAAGACATGAAACAGTGTTCCACGAGTGCTGCTACAGTGTGTTATTTAGATATATGAAAGTAAAGACCAGAAAAGACATCTAAAAGAGTTAAAAATACTTACCTGGGGAGTAGTACACACAGAGCTGGGGCCTGAGAAGAAAGTAGGGGCATTAAGGGACTTTAATTTTTTACATTATTCTCTAGAGAGTAATTTGACTTTTAAAATTATATATATGCATGATTTCAATTCAAAATTAAACTCCGTAGTTGACAAATACATGATCTATAAACTAAAACATAAGGTTTGATATTCCCTAAAAGGTGAGCTAGCACAACCTCTACTTCTCAATTTTTCCTTTAATATAATTAATTTTTTGTTCAATTTTCTTCCATTGCTTCAGCTAAAACATAATAATCCTGAAATAACAGGTTATTTTTTATTTCTTTTTAGCAGATGGCTCTGGATTGATTTGCCAAAGACCCACCCAAGAATCTTGACTAAATGAAGAAAGGTCAAGATTTTCTGAGCTAAGGGCGGTTGTTTTCTTTTTTAAGAGAAGAGAAGGCAACTCCTGCAGCCAAATTTTAAGGCTAGAATCAGATAATAGGAATTCAAAATCTGACTTCAATCTGACTTACAAGGTCCAAGACCTTCACTCTGAGTTACAAGGTCCAAGACCTCCACGATCTGCCAGTTTCTCTGAGTCACTAACAGTCTAGAAGGTAAATAATGTTTTTCTGTCTAGTCTTAATGAAGAATAAATGAGAATTGTTATCACATTATAAAGTTGCTTTTAAAAAATAAAGTACATACTTAGTTCTGAAAGTTTTAGTTTGTGGCAAAAATCCAAACACTGAATCCTGGAGTAATTTACTATATTATTATATTTCATTGTAATATTCTGCACATATTTCTCTGTGTGTAGCTGAGACTATGTACTTTCTCAGAACAGGTACTTCACCTCTTTCATCTCTGTGCACCATTTTCAGTCACAGAATTTTGGGCATTATAATAATGGAAATTAATATTTAACCATATTAGCCCTGGCTGGCGTAGCTCAGTGGATTGAGCGCGGGCTGCGAACCAGGCATCGCAGGTTCGATTCCCAGTCAGGGCACATGCCTAGGTTGCAGGCCATGTCCCCCAGCAACCACACATTGACATTTCTCTCTCTCTCCCTCTCCCTTCCCTCTCTAAAAATAAATAAATAAAATCTTTAAAAAAATATTTAACCATATTGACACCTAGTAATTTTGCTGGAATAACAATATTAATCAAGTGCCACATTTTAAAGACTGGTATGCCAAATTATTGTCCTCATTCTAATGTAAAATTCCAAAATGCATTTTAACAAAGCCCATTCTTGGTAAAATTTACCTTTAAAAATGCATTTATTATTATTACTTTTATTGTGAGAATTTTAAGCCAACAGTGCAGTAGGACATATGGAGAAAAGAAACTTATTTGGGTTAAGTGAAAGTATTTGACTCCATACAAATCACACCACAATGAGTACACCTTGGTTTGTCCACAGTGTTGATTGATGATCATGACTTTTTAATAAGATCACTTCTTTGTAATTTTAGGCATATATATATATTTCTGTACCATCAATTTCTATATGTATGATCCTCAAATAAGATACTAAAATCTGCCTTGGCCAGTGTGACTCAGTGGATTGAGTACCAGCCTGTGAATGAAAAGGTCACCAGTTCAATGCCCAGTCAGGGCACATGCCTGGGTTGCAGGCCAGGTTTCCAGTTGGCGGCATGTGAAAGGTAACTGATTGATGTATCGCTCACAAATTGGTGTTTCTCTCCCTTTCTTCTTCCCTTCCCCCCTTTCTAAAAACGAATAAGTAAAATCTTTAATTAAAAAAAGATACTAAAATCTGAAATAGTTGTTTTGCCAAACAATTGCTATGTGTATATCATATTCATAAAATTTCCAAATTGAAAGTAAATTTGAGAACTACTAAATCCAACCACATTTTAAAATTAAATAATGACAGCCCATTCAGAAAATGAAATAAATTTCCTAAGTAAACAAGTGCATAGTTGATATTTCAACTGGATCACCTATTGACATATTTTTTCCCTGATTGTAACTGAGATGCATTTGCTGGCTTGACATCTAGGCAGACTAAGTGATCTGTGAGTTATATTATTTCATTTATAATGTAAATATTAAGTATCAATTCTGGCTGCTGGAAAAGAAGCCAAGATGCTGGAACTTTAATAATGGATGATTTCTAAAGAGAAATTAGAAATTATCTCATTCAAGAAATGGCAATGACATAATAGGTTAGTGCTTTTCATGAGAATAAAAAAATATATTTTTTAAAGATTTTATTTAGTATTTATTTTTAGAGAGGGAAGGGAGGGAGAAAGAGAAAGAGAGAAACATCAATGTGTGTGGTTGCTGGGAGCCGGGACTTGCAACCCAGGCATATGCCCTGACTGGGAATCGAACCTGTGATGCTTTGGTTCGAAGCCCGCGCTAAAGCCACTGAGCTACGCCAGCCAGGGCTAAAACAAAAATATTTTTGTTTAAAAGATTAGAAATTTTGGAATTCATAATTTTAATAAAATGTGTGAAATGCATAGTTAGGTGAAGACTGAATTAGATCAAAGATTCACAACAGCAGTAACATATTTGTGCAACCATTTACATTATGACACACATTCAAGAATATTACCTTAGTGAATATTTAAAAGCCTGGGGACATTGTTATAATTTTTGTGTTTCTATAACTTAAATAAACAGGTTAAGAGGCATAAGGTGGTTTAACCAAGGCAAACAACTACTAAATGCCGACTAAAACCTTAAAGTCAAGTTTGCTGACCACAAAATTTGTGTTTTGTTTGTGTGTTTATTTATTATTTGTTTCATTTAGTGACTTCCCAAAAGTTAAATAATATTTGGTTTCATGAATATTTCACAATTAGAAGAAATATTAAGAGGAACAATCAAAATATAAAAATTACTTAAAAATCAGAATTTTTCAATAATTTATTAAAGCTTTTCAAGCAGGTATGGCTTCTGCAAACTATGACAAATATTTAAAATGTAACACACAAAAAGACATTTAGAAATGCTAGACTAAATATCTCTTCTGTTCATTTCTTTTCAGTCTGAATGACTTCTCATTTGTTTCCTAAAGGTCTTGATGTTATTTATTTCTAAATATTAAACTATTTTAAAACAAAAGTTATAACTAAATAGCTAACTTATATTTGATTTTTCCAAAGTACTGATTTCATTCAGTGAATAATTTATAATGTTTTATTTTATTGTGTTTTGTGTTAACTTTGGAATACAATTACAGTTCTCATGGGTCACCTAGTCAAGAGCATCTTAGTGACTTCAAACAATGATAGAGTAGGTAGTAAGTAAACACATGGGATGTAATCATTAACAAGGTAAGAATGTGTTTTACAGGTGCCACTAAAAACTCAGCAAATAGATACATACATACAGGGCACTATGTATGGATTAGGCAGGAGTTTTGTTGTGAGGAACAGAAATTAACACCCACAAAGGAAACAATAATACAGTGGCACTTGGTACTCATTGTTAATTCATTTGGAAAGCTGTGAAGGAGAGTGCCGTACTTATAGTATTTGAAGACATTAAATATTATGTCTGTATAAATGAAAAGCAACAATAGAGATAATTATACAGTCACAGATCTGTGTGTATGTATATATAAGTATATATATATTAGCACTTTTATATGTAGCACTTCCTACATATTTATAACATATCTAGTATTTTGGAGTTTCAAAAAGAGTTTATATACATTATACAGGGGTGGCAAAAGTAGGTTTGCAGTTGTATGTGAAACACAGAGTTTATTCTTATATTATTATTTAATTATTGTATTATTTTCCATATGAACAACTGTAAATCCATTTTTCCCCACTCTGTACATTTTCAGCATCGAAACAAACCAAAGGAAGTTGAGGTTCAAGGACATGACAGTGTTAACATCAGAGCTTAGGCAGAAATATTCTGTCGCATTGTTTAGGACACTTTGCTAAACACTGGAAGCAGAGATCCATCAGATGCAATTCAATCTACCTTATACGAGTTATACCTTCATCTTTTAAGCCTGTAACGTGTTCTTTTTCTGAGAATTTTGGAGGAGTCCAAATGGGTAATCAGGAGAAACACAAAGGTAGCTTAATTCCAGTCTTTTGCTTTCGTTTTTCAAGAATTTAGAGGCATTATTCAGCTGTGAATTTTTGCCCCAGCTTCAGAAGAAGTAAGGTTCTGTCTTTCACATGAAGTGAGATCGTCTCCATTGATCCTTAGTCTCTGCCCCTTTAGTTGTTCCTATTCATTGGGAAGTATATGGGCTTATTATAAAAAGAAAAACAAACAAACAAACAAAATACCCAACTCTATGTTATAGGTATGGAGGTTCTTTTCTTTCTTTTTTCTTCTTTAGTTTTCCTAATTCCATCAATTTGGATGATCTTTTATTTTTCCTGACATACCGTGCAGTTAGCCCTGAAAGCCTCTTGCTGGTCATCACTAGCCTAGATAGGACCATACTGACCTCCTTATTTTTGCAATTAAATTCAGAATCGAGTCCATGACAGACACTGTGGGTTGGCTGAACCTACTAATATTCCAGTCTATCTCTACAGTTGTTTCTCCAACTCTCTCTCTTTTCTCTTCTTGAGCATGAGTCTTATTTTATTATATTTTATTGTTTATGCCATTACAGTTGTGCCAAATTTTCCCTTTTTGTCCCCTTCATCCAGCACTCCCACTCCCTCAAACAATCCCCACACCATTGTTGAAACAACAAGAACTCTTGTTTCTTAAATTCTCTTGCAGCCAGGAATAGCTATATGATATGTTCACCCACCAGACATCAATTGGAGTATGGCTAGGAAGCTATGAAACTAGTTATTTTCCTACCAGAGAAGAATGTATGGCATATATAAGGAAGAAGAAATATAGATCTTCCTTTGAAATTTTAAACACACCCTTTCTCAGTCTAATAATTCTTATTTAGCTGAAATTGATAACATAATCTTTGATGTAAGCAAAAGACCTTCAGAGATCAGGAGTGACGAGTACAATTTGAAATGGATTCAGTGTCTACAATCAAAATCATGTAAAGAATATAAATAACTTGGGCTAATACTGTCAGTATTGTTATTTAATTGAGGCAGGAATCTTGGGCTGCTGTAAGAATCAAATCCATGAATGTATTTGAAAGTTCTTGGGGGACTATAAAACTCCACATAAAAGGTATAATTCTGTTACTATCTTTTCTTCTTTCTTTGCATGACCCTTAACCTTTCACACTTCAACACTTCACTCTACTTTCACCACTGAGTAAACACTGACAGTTGTTGAATTTGCTCTATGAGTATACATAGCATATCAGTGTCTCTATCTCCCTACGTCTAGACCACATCTTTGGCAATATTGTCAATCGGGCAGAGTTTGCTGTGGGAGCTCCTGGTTATCTACGATCCTATATTTTATTCTCCTTGGCTCCTTCGCTGAAAAATTAAGATTGTTTAATAAGGGCTTACACTGTAAACTTTTAAGAAGCAACATTCAGAACAATAACAGATGATGGTAGTTGACTAATAGACAGTAACTACAGAAAACTCACCATCTAAGCAAACAGCCACTGCACTGTCTATTCCCACAGCTAGCTCTGCCTGTTGGGCACTATTGCTGAGATGTGATTTTAATTGTCACTGAAAGTTCCTACAAGTTCTGCACTGTTTACATATTCCCCAGGGAGGACACAGCCTGTGGGCTCCTGAGATTTAAATACACCATTAAAATGAGGTTTTTCTTTTTCCCACCCTTGCTACTAATTATTTCATGGTGGCCTGTTTGGCACATTTGCCAGCCCCACAAGGCGTACAAATGGGTTCTCCATGGAGATGAAATTCTTCATGGTTGCTCTTCCAAAAATGTATGCTTTGAAAAGAATGTGCTACGTTCTGTAAATACCTCTCCTAACAATATGTTTATATCTTAGCTACTGGAGTTTGAGCATTTCTTGTTAATGGAGACACATATAAAGTAACCTCTTGCAGGATAAGTGTCTGTACCTGACACGCCTGCTTGAGGACACAGCTGAACTGACCTTTATTTTTTTTCCCTTTAATGACACATCAACAGCTGGTCTCCGAAAGGGATGGGCGAACCCGGTCATATTTTAAGCCAGATAAGTTTTCAAAAAAATTGTCAAGTATTTTGCCAAATGCTCATGCTTCTATTTCCTTAAACCCTTGTGTATTTCAGGGAAAAAATTAATCCACATGTTTCTGAATAACTTTAACTCATCATAATGTTTTATCAGAGAAAAATACTATTATCCAGAGGAGCATACATACAATTAACTTGTTTGTAAAATAAATTTATATATTATGTTACAGTGTTTGGTTTGAGGCTCAAATTGAATTTCTTTCAAGGAACTTCAAGGGATACAATACATTGATCTGAACAAAACAGGGCTTTTATTCTAAGGGGAGGGAAGTGACACCATGATGCATGTATATGCAATTTATAGCTTTCTCAGTCCTCCTTCCTTTCCTCCCTCCCCTACCCCTTCCCTTCCTTCCTTCTTTCCTTCCTTTCTTCCCTCTTTTTCATTTCTGAAGGCATCATTCATGCACTGCATTAGTTGCATCGTTTCTGGGAGGACAGTCGCATTCCACCTAGTCCATATAGCAATATATTGCTCTTTCTGGAGTTGTGTGCAGTGTAACCTGCAAAGTCCTGATGTACACACCCAGGAGAAACTGCTCATATTCAAAGTATAAGACAGTAAGGAATTTTAATTCAGATTGAAGTTACATTTCTAATAAATAGTAATATAGCTAAACTGATAATAAATAAATAACAAATTACAACAGATACATTTATAGACCTGAGACTATTTCAAAGAAGAAAAATATCTCAGTACAGAAGACAGTGTAGCTTTTCTGACTATTTCCTTTTTGGGAAGAATGTAGTGGGAAAGAATGACAGATGAATTACCGACCTCATGTAGGAACTCTTTTTGTTTCAGGCAAGTAGGGAGTTTTAGTTATGGGTCAAACTTGGTGAGAGAAAAATCCAACAAATTCCACAGAAAACCCTTTTAGACTAGTTTGATCTTTGACCACTGAACTACCTTTCATTGTTCTCTGGGAGATGGAGAAACAGAATTTCGAGGGTCAGTTCCAGTTGCATCATAACAGCTTTCTCGTGCTTGGTCTTTGTTTTCTTTGGCCGGTAGTGCACAGCTTTTTGTGGAAAAGAAATCCCTTGGTAATGTTTGTCTTTCTTGTACGTGTGTGGGACTATTTGGCTCAAAGCAAGTTCAAGCCAAAAAAGAGTTCTGGTATGTGATGAACCCAGGCGGCCCTTACCTTGAACATAAAGAATGTGGTCCATCAATTCGACTGGCTCTTCCAGCATTTCACCAGTGATGCATGCAGAAATCCATCACAGAGGAATGTGTCACTTCATTTGTCATGGATCCTTGCCCAGAAACTTGGTAAAACCTCCGTCCAAAAATTCATTCAGGAGTATGTTTGATAAAACACAGATATTAGTGAATATGAAAGAAAAAGTGGGTAGGTTAAGTTTACCCAAAACTGCCTTTATCAACTGTGTCTGTTTATACCTTTCTTAGAACTCACATTACACTTCTTAAAGTATGAAATGTAAAATCAGCAACCACCAGAGCTAATCCTGAACCCAAACAATAATATACAGGCTAACAATGAAAGTAGGAGACATATGAAAGTAAGTAAGACACCAGAGTGTTTCAATGTTCAAGATTCACAAGCTACAGTATCCTGTTGTAGAAGGTAAAGTCCCAACATGACAATGAAACAATGGAAATCTCAAATGCTTTATAAATGAGGAACATAAAGACAAGAACATTTTGAACACTACAAATCTGCACATGGATTTTTGTGCATGATTGTGTACACAACTATGAAATTGGGAAAGGAAAAAGCAAAGCTATTTTAAGATAACTTTCCCATGATCAAAAAAAAAAAAAAAGAAGAAGAAGAAGAAGAAGACTGTATTGTAAGCCTAATAATGTAATAAGTTTTTGTAATATTTTCATTTCATTCAGTAAATATTATTTTTATATAGAAAGTTCATTTTATAATATATTTCAAGTCCTAAGGGTGGGGTGGGAGGCATATTTATGCTCTTCATTATTATACCATATGATGGATTATTTTAGGACTTACAACAACTTAGGCATTATATAAATTCATTATAAATGGATCATAGATATTTATGTCTCTTCTTATAAAGTATAAGTTAGAAAGAGCCAACAGGTTTCATGGCTTACCTTTGGATTAGGATATTAACTATTTGTGGTAAACTTTCTTCCTCATTTATATAAAACAATGTCCTGATACTTCAGAATATCATCCTTGTTTAAGTTTAAATGGTCAGTGTAATTGGTTTGAAAAGGTGGCATGGAAAGACTTGAAGAATCTAGGAATGTAATAAGATTTTAAAAAGACAGCTCTATGGCCTTCTCATGTAATGGCTGTGTGTTGCTTGGTCTGAGCAGGGTCCTAAAGCAAAACAGAATTCTAAAGGGGCTCAGTGAAGGGAGAACAACTGAGTCAGGGATGGTTTTCCCAGAAGTAAATTCTAAAATCTTCATCCTTTCTTAAATAACAATACCGATAATCTATTTAAGAGTAAACACTCTCATTTCATATACCCCTAATTTGTTGAGTTTTTAATATATGTTAAGTATTCATAATAAACACAAGCTAAAGTATGAAAATGTCTCTTCTAGAATTCTCCTTGTGTTTAAATATCAATATAGTTGTTTCATGTTGTAGAGCATTACTTAGGTAGATTATATATTGGCTATATTCTGCTTTATTTATTAAAATATATTTTATTAATGATGCTATTACAGTTGTCCCATTTTTTTTCTCCTTTATTCCCCTTCACCCTGCCCACCCCACCCCACCACCATCCCCCTCCTTAGTTCATGTCCATGGGTCATACATATAGGTTCTTTGGCTTCTCCATTTCCAATACTATTCTTAACCTCCCCCTGTTCATTTTGTACCTACCATTTATGCTTCTTATGCCCTGTACCTTTTCCCCCATTCTCCCCTACCTGCTGATAATCCATGTGATCTCCATTTCTGTGATTCTGTTCCTGTTCTAGTTGTTAGCTTAGTTTGTTTTGTTTTTTGTTTTTTAGAGGGGTTCAGTTGTTGATAGTTGTGAGTTTGTTGTCATTTTACTGTTCATATTTTTTCTCATCTTCTTTTTCTTAGATAAGTCTCTTTAACATTCAGTATAATAAGGGCTTGGTGATGATGAACTCCTTTAACTTTACCTTAAATTAAAAGACATCTCAAGCCCTACATAAAAGCATATTTAAATTTAAGTGTTTAACTGGTTTGAGTAACATTTAAAAACTCTTGCATTTTTACATTTTGAGGACATTCAGTATCCTGGTTAGATTTATGTATTAACTTCAGTCATTGAGCAGATAGATGGTTTATCTTTATTCTCTGTTTTTACTTTGCATTGGGAATAGTAATGTTAACCGTTTATATAATATTAACCAGTGTAAGTTGTGAAGCTAAAATGTGAGAACAAAAGTGGCAGACACAGATAAGTATTTAAATAGAAAAATCCTTTGTTGTAATGTGATTAATGTAGAACAATACAGATAAGAAAGTATTGAGGTTTGTGCACAAATGAATTATAATATTAAAGTTGACATAATTGAGGATATTTTTATTTAATGTTTATAAACGTGTTTATCAGTAGGATGTAAATATGTTGTGGAAGACCTTAAAATTGTAAATTTTTTAAGATTTAAAATTTTGTGCTGGAAAACAACTTGATTGAAGACTGTAATTATTAAATCAATCCTAGCTTCTGCAATTTATAAAATTCCATCCATGATACTAAAAATCATTTCTGTTTGAAATATGACTCTGGTTGCACAAGCCCTCACATACCAGTGTCCCACCCCTCCAAGTTTAGAGGATGGCAGGACACAGAGACACTAAGGAAAACCTCCCAAGGTCTAAATACAAACAAGGAAGACAAAATTCCTGGGTATTTTTCTGTAAACAACTTTTATCACATTACTTCATGTAGCAAATGGTGTATTTTATAATGCCCTAGAAGAATGAGGTCTGCCCAGAAAAAGTCCAGCCATTGTTAATATACCGAGAACAGTTTGTGAGACATCAATGTAACCTGGAAGCCGAGGAGAGTGGATTAGAGTGCTCATGCATGAACAATATAAACTTTACTGTATTAGTCAGTGGGGGAGGTAGACATCCTTGAATGAGCATGTGTATGTACTGTAAACTGACTGAGTAGAGCAATGGATCTGCATCAAATTTTGTGTTTGCTTGAACATTCTTCTGAGGAAGCCATTTGGATGATTCAGAAGTCTGCAGATGTGGGCAACTACTGATTAGCAGCTTCATCCCAATGATGTTCCTACTTGTGCATCACGTTTTGTGCAGAGCTTTTAGGCAAAACATCAAATCACCCAAGTGATTCAATTCCCCTACAGCCCAGCATGGCACCTTGCAACTTCTGGATTTTCCCAAAATTAAAAACACTTTGAAAAGGAACACATTTCAGAATGTCAATGAGATGCAGGAAAATATGACTGGGCAGCTGATAGTCATTGGGAGAACTGTGTGAGGTCCCAAAGTGCCTACTTTGAAGAGGACTGAGGCATCATTTTGTCCTATGTACCATGTTTCCTGTGTCTTGTATCTTCAATAAATTTCACTTTTTCATATTACATGGCTGGATACCTCCTGGACAGAACTGGTACAGAAGTTATTTTATTTTTTTTTTATGTTGTAGTAGGAACAGTTCTTGACTGCTTGGTAAGAAAAGTATGGTAGAAAATACTCCAATAGAAAAGATTGTGTGTCAACTAGATCTGAATTTGAATCTCATGTCTCCATTTGCTATTGTTGCCTTGAGCAAGTGGTTTAGTCTCACTTAGCCTGTTTTCTCCCTTGTAAAAAGAACAACAATACTAAGTCATTGAGTTTTTGTGCAGATCAGATGAGGTATTTCATATATATAAATATACATATATATATACACACAGAGAGAGTAAACACGGATTTTGGTGCACAGTATGTTAGTGATTGTTATTATTTATGTATTAACTATGCCAACTTGCTTAAAGGCTGTTACATTTTCTCTGTTATAAAGCCTGGTGGTGATTTCTGACTTCATTTTGTTTACATGAAAATTTATTTTGTATTTGGCTTTCACACATGGCAAATAAGAGAAAAATAGACCTAAGCCTTATTGTCAAACACAATGCAAGTCTTGAGTTCTCCTAGCCACTCGCTCAAAACATCAGAAATAATTCTCTCTCTTCAATGTGTGTTGAAGTTATATTCTATTTTTAGGTGTAATTAATGTATAACATTATATAGTTTCAGATGTACAATGTAATGCTTTGATATTCATATACATTGTGAAATGATTATCACAATAAGTCAACATCTGTCTCCAGAGTTATATTCTTAAAGGTGAAGAATTAAATAGCTTGGAATGGGAGTCCATCATTCCATGTCTACTGACTTAAGCAGCCATGTCTTTTAACCTCTGAAAGAACACAAACAACAGGTGATGGTAAACCGATGATGGTCACAGCAATAAAAGCCACTTTAGCTCACCAGAATTCATTTCTGACCATTTTTTCTGTTTCTCTTTCCTTCTGCTTATTTACTTTCATTTATCACTTTCTCTGGTCTCTAATCTCTCTTAGAAGACCACAGGATGGAACTTCAATATATTTTGAAACATGTAGCACATACTTTATTGACCTTTTATTACTTGAAATATCAATGGAATTTAATACATTTTATTTTATTTATTTTTCATTATTTTATAGAGAGGAAGAGATAGAGAAACATTGATCTGTTGTTCCACTTATTCATGTATTCATTGATTAATTCTTGTATATGTATGGACTAGAGATTGAAGGGCAGCCTTGGTATATCGGGATAGTGCTATAATCAACTAAGCTATCCAGCCAGAGATGAATTTAATACATTTTAACTGAATTATGTGAAAATGTCTTCCTTTCCCCTTGAACTAGACAACAGAGACAAAAATACACACCCCTCAATCTAGAACATAATTTTAAAATGCTTTTCCAGTGCTTATATGATGAGTACTTCTTTGTGTTTGCTTTTAACCAAAAATATGTTTTTAGAAGGCTTCCCATGTTTTTGGTGTTATTCAAAAGAGAAAAGTGTATACTATTGATCATTATTGTACCACACCTTCACGTTTTAAGATCATTTCAAAAACACAATACTTTAGTTACAATATATGAAAGGAGATGCCCCAAAATAAAATTTATTTATAAAACACTGTGGATTTGTTCTTACATGTTTAAACTTCAGTCACCTTCAAAGCACTCTCCATTTGATGCAATACACCTATCGAGATATTTTTTCCACTGTTCAAAAACAGTTTTTGAACTCATCAATTTAAATGCCTTTTAGTGCTTCTGTTGTTTTTTGTTTCACCTCCTCACATCGTCAAAATGTTTCCTTCTGAGGACGTTTTTATCCGGGGAAAACAAACAACAGTTGCTCAGGGAGAGATCAGGTGAATAAGGAGGGTGGGATGTGAGAATCATGCCATTTTGGGTCAAAAACTGCTGAACACACAGCTCTGTGTGGGCAGGTACACTCAGAAATCATCCATCACAAAATAGGCAAACACAATGATGGAGTGTTAAAAAAAAAATTCACTGAAGCCAAATGCAGCCCCTCACAACAATGCCAGCTAGTACACTGATACAGATGGTTTCCCAGAACACTTACCTAGTGGGAGAAGACTGTACTACAAGGGGCCCACCCTCTAAAAAATAATTTCATTTTTTGAGGGGTCCCCTCTCATAGAGCCAGAAGTCTTCCAAACAAACAAACAAAAACCAGAGGATTATTTTTGCTCACTCTAAGCCTTCAAGCAGGTAAATTTTATTGTTTCCATATTAAAAATGATGATGCTGAGAAGTAGTGTTCAGTCTATTGACTGTTCAGTATTTGAAAATATAGGGGCTATATTCTGAGAGCCTATTTACTTATATCTGATTCATATTTGACATTTGAACATTCCACCTGAAGTATTCAAGTATTCACAATGTATCAGATGTTTTAGTAAATAAAATATCAACTCTTGGATGGATGTTCTTATAGTTGATCAAATGGTGGCCCTCCCAAAGATATAACTACCAGAGCTGTGAATGTGACCTTATCTGAAAAATAAGATCTTTACACATGTAATTTAGTTAAGGATCTTGAGATGAGACCATTCAGGTTTATTCAGGTAGGTCCTAAATCCAAGGGTAAGTATCTATATAAGAGAGAGAAAAGAAGAACACACAGATACAGAACAGAAGTCCATGTTAGAGATACAGTGGAAGGGGTTGTGTGAAGACACAGAGGATAAGGCCATGTGATGACAGGGGTGTTTTCTCACTCCCCAATCACCTTTAACACACTTTGATCTAGCTTCTGTCGCCAACACCTCCTGGGAAGCATGCATCAAGATCATCACTAACCTCCATCCCACCCAACCAGTGGCTGATTCCCTCTTTTCACATTCTAGACCCTTTTAGTAACCTTAAACATGGTTGCCCCCTTTCTCTTTTCTTAAAACTTAATTTTTTCTAAATTTTTTTTAACACTAAATCTTCCTCCTTTCTTTGTGGGACCTCTTTTTCTTCTTGAGTTCTTAATTTTGATACTCTTCATTATTCAGTCCTAGGTGTTCTCACAAAGAAAAAAAAAGGGAAAAAGGAAACACACACACACACACACCTTTCTTTTTAAGTGATAACCTCTAGACTCTTACCTTTAAATTACAGAAAATCTAGCGCAAATGTTTTTAGATCAAGCTCAGAACTAGCCTCTGAGCTGTATTCCATCACCTACTTGACTACTAGGTATCTTTACTGGGAAGTCTCACAGAATCCTTCCATAACTTTTTGACCAGTCTAATTTTCCACATTTTAATAAACAACATCACTATCCACTCAGGTGTTAAAACTAAACATATAGAAGTCATCATAAATTTCATACTTCCCTTCACCCTCTACATTCCACCCAGTGTGAAATTTTGTTTGTAATACTTACAAAATGTATTTCAAATTTCTGTAATCTGTTCTCCACTGCACCTCCCTAACACAGGGCACCACTAACTTTTGCAACCATCTCTTACTAAATCAATAGGTTTACTGGCCTTCCCTCTTCTAATCTTTCCCCCTTTCAATTCATTAAGTCATGTAATTTTTTCTGATAAAAGCCTTTCAATTATTTATTCTTATATTTGGAATAACATTTAAATTATTTTCTTTGGCTATAGATCCTCCACTATGTAGCAATTTCCTATCTAACTTTACTAGATATCACTTTCCCTTTTCATTTGTTGCAGTCTAGCCTCATTGGTCTTTCTTGGGGTTTTGAACACATCAAGATAATCCTTTCTCAGAGAGTTTCTCACTTATGTTTATTTTTATACTCTAGTTATCAGCTGTTATCTAATCAGAGATGCTTTACTTAACCACCCTATATAAATTAGTTCTTATTCTATTATTGTCTATTCTAGTCTCTTATTTTTTTGGTGATATTAATAACTTGTAATTGCTTAGCCTGACTTTTTAAAAATAGTCTCCTCTGATAGAAAACCTTTATGTTAGTAAAGGAAAATATCTCCTTTTGATGGTTGTTGAATGCCTCTGTGCAGCTTTTGATAAGTTTGCCTTATAAGAACAGGCAATTTATTCACTTTATTGTCATCATAAAATTAAAATTTAGCAATCATATAACAAATTATGTTCAAGTGTTGAGATAAGTGGACCCCTAAAGTAACACCCAAGCAGTTTCTTATTTATTTTAGTGTATTTATTTAAAAATAATTATTGATTGTTAAGAATGCTTCCACAACCATGGGCTCTGGATAAGCTCTGGCTGAGCTCATATACCAGTGGACTTACTTTATAACCCATTGAATAATGTCTTTATACGATATTGTAAACAGGTTCATTGAGGGAAGAAGCTAGATATAAAGTAAGTTTTAGAGGGGAACTCCATCAAGCATGTCACAAGACTGTACCACTGTTCCTCAGTGAGAAATTAAAAGCTAGAGATGATATAAGATTTCTTCAGAAATATTTATATGAAAAAATGAGTCTATAATCCAAGCTGATAACATCCAATTCAGATACTTTTCAAATGCAGCCTTCTGTTATTTTTTCATTACAATTATCATAGATTCCTTACAGTGACATTCTGAATGACTAAAGCAAATGGGAAACACAAATCGTAAGTGTAAATTACACTGTTCCGTGTTTATTGGGTATTCCAGATTTTCTGGTTTGATAGATACTGTTTTTTTGTTGCATATAAGGCTACCAAGTAGACTTGGAATATAAGAATCTAGAAATGGAGACTTGGAATCTTTGTTTTAATGTCTCATTAGGGCTCTTAGAGATTGTGGAGTATTGTATGGCTTCAAAGTAGGGCAATATAATAAAAAGCAATAAAGGATATAAAAGAATTTGGAGTAAGTCAAAGATGAAATTAATGATCTGAATATAAATATACTACAAGTAACTAATTCCCAACTTAAATTATAATAAAACAATAGCTTTAGATGAGGACATGTTTCAATTTGAATTTGAAGTGACATTCTGCCACATACTGATCGTGGTGTAAACTACTTACTTTTCATTTTTAAGTACTTTCTGAATCATAAAGAGACAGGTTAAATAAGCTGAGACCTAGAGCTGGAGTGGAGAATGTATCAATTTGTTAAAAAAATTAGTGATTCTACACCATTTACGGCTACTCAGCCAAACTAAAGACCTCATTTCTCAAATGTCTCTGAGTGGGAGAGAGTTTACAGATCATCGTAGAAAGGAAGAACAGGCAATTGATGGCAAACACATAGTAAACGTTGCTCATGGAAAATCTATCTGGATTAAATATCCCAGGAAAGTGGCATGTTGACATTTCTGTATCAAGAGGTGAATATAATTTGCACACTGAGTGCCATAATCAAAAACAAAAGGCTAGTAAGTCTCCAAATTATATCATCCTGTGCCTTTCTTCTTAAAAAAAAAGAAGTAATAATTAAAAATAAAATATGTAACAAAGTAGAACTATAAACAACACAGGCCAGAAAAAGAAAGATTGATATGTTAAAAACCAAGTTAATAGTTGGATAGGATCATGAATTTTTAAAAAGCACTGTTGATATTTTTCACATGCTTCATAAAACTATTTAAAATGTCTAAAAATCTTGTATTTAGTCTATATAAGACAAAGTAAAAAATACGTTAGTGCTCAATAAATTCTATTTAATTTTATGTGATAATAATAGATAAGAGATGCAAACTTTATTAATTTGTGATCCTTGGAAGGTATTTAAAATAAAATTCTAAATAATTCTAGATTTTATTGTTATTTTATAAAAGCATTGCAGCTTTACAAATTATATTCTTTAAATACCATTTCAAGATATTACTAAGTTGGCAGGCTGTTTCCTATTTTCTCAAAGTATTTTTAAAAACTTCAGTCAAGAGTCCAGAGATCTTTAACTATGAAATAAATATTTTATATCCCCCTTCAAAAGTCTAATATTCAGTAGAGGGTGACAAACTAAGCACTGATGGGCTGATAGCTCACCTGTGCCAGTGCCTTTGTCACTTTCCCAGTCTAAGGAGGTACCATATTCAGAGACCAGAACAGTAGATCATGTAGTTGCTGCGATTTGTCATTTCTTCTGCCCGTTACAGATAATCCAAATAGTGGAAATTCAATGGCTGGTGTAATCAACCCAGGCACTGATTTAGGAAAGGCTATGTTGTTGTGGGACCAAGCTCTGGGGACTTCATCCTTGACTCAAGAAGCCTTCAGGGGTAAGGAAAGAGCTGAAGCCAGATGGTGCTTAAGAAAAATAAATCTGAAACTCTTTCACATAAATCAGCCAATCAATATGCTAACTCACAAAAGGTAAATTTTAATATTGTTCTTCCCTAATGGCAAAGATGTTCTTTTCTGATGTTTCATCAATTTTGAAGGTACTTTTCCCTCCAGTAGTTTTAATTTTCAAATATAGAAGTAAAAATTTAATACAAAAAGAGATGTACATTATTTATCCCAGATGTTGACATCCTGGCCTGGTGGCAAAGACAGAAGTTAAGAGTCTGGTTTAAACCTCACTTAGACTGCTTAAAATTTGATAGTTTATATAACCGCTCTAAGTATTAATTTTCTCATCTATATGGTAGGGTGGGTACTATCTTTCCCCGGAATTGTTTTCGGGAATGGCTACAACAGAACCATAGATAAAGGATTCACAATTAGAATTTCAGTTATGTAACCTGAAAGGCAGACATGTTCATACAAGTCTTTTGGGGACTGGTGAGGATGATCTACCAGCAGCTTATTTACCTTTGCATCTAGGATAAAGCAACAACAGTGTTGTGGGTGAGAAATCCTGCCCTAGAAAAATGAAAGAGCTTATTACACAAAAGCCTGCATACAAATAACAGTAATAATCTTATTTGCCCTCCATAGAAATAGAGAAAAATTAGTGGCTGCCATAGTTTTGAATGGGGGCAGTGTTAGACTATGAAGAACATCAAGAAGGAATTAAGGGTGATAGAATTGTTCTGTATCCTGTGTTTCATGGTGGTTATAAGACCTAAGTGGACTAGAAAGTCCACTTACTAGTCCTAAGATTTTAGACAATTCACCTAACTTCATTGAATGCAGGTATCTTCATCCTTCAAACAGAAATAATAATAGTTTCTATAGCATAGGTTCATTGTGAGTTAATATTCAGTAACATACTTAGAATATTGCTTGATGAATTATAAATACACTAAAATTAGCTTTTTTGTAAATTATAGAATACATAATAATATTGTTATATAGATTCTTTAAACTGGAAGAATTTAAAAGATATGTAATAAATTAATACTGTTAATAACTTTAATCAAAATTTAATAAATAACAGACTTTTAGATATTATCAAATATGCTATAACAATTTGTATTGCAATTATTTTAAGTTGGTAGACATCCATGAAATCCATCAATCTATACTTTTTCACTTATTATATCATATTTTTCCATTTCAGTAAATTTGTATCTAAAGCATCCTTTGAATGGCCTGATTTTTTTACATAGATGTTATATCTGATTCTCACCATTGATACCCACTACTGAACATTGAGGTCACTTACACATTTTTGAAAACCATATCTTTTCTCTATAGAATTAGCTTTATACTAAGTTGGAGCTTTGGGTATTCCTTATCTAATGCATTGTATCAACATCCTTTTCAAAACTCAAAACCCTATTATTTTGTAATTGCTAGTTATTATGTACCTAGTAAGAATTCCCATTCTGCCTTTAAAATATGATGAAATAGTGTAATAATTAATTTTGAGAATCCAAATTCAGGTTTCCAAAAAGCACTATATATATGCACATATATAATATTTTTCCAAATAAACAAAACAATAAACCCTAGTTCTATCCTTTCTGTTGAATTTGTAACTTTATCTTTGAAAAAGCAATCTCAGACACATCCTGTGTTGTGCACGTCCACTTTTGGTTTGAAGGTCCCAGCCTAGACAGCCACGGAAGATGAGTCACCTGCTCTGAAAGTGGACCCTTCTTTGTGGGACTTACCATTACTTCCATGATTTGCAGTGGCATAGGTCAGGTTTCCACCATGAATCTTTAGAAGAACATAATGTAGAAACAATTGGAACTGTAACTCATTGATTAAGAACATGACTTTTTGAGGTGTCTGAATCTAGCCCTTTCTAATTGTGTTACCTAAGAACATAAATAAAACACCCTGCCCAACAATATATTTTTTTCTCCTATATTATATGCTCTTTAAACCAGTAAACTTATCTTACTCATTTCAAATCCCTCAAACATGCATAATGCTCAAATATGTATTAAAAAATAAATGCCTAGTGGAGATATTTTTAAAGTAAAGATGTGTGCATATGGTAAATGCTCAGATTTCTCAAAGAAAAATGGAATGAAGTCCTTCTAAACCTAAAAGTTCATCTGCTGCATGAAGATATAAACATATAATTATATAATTAAAGAATAGTTCAAATAAGTCACAACATCTTCCATTTTTCTCACTTTTTGTTAAAATGTGATGTCATTGTTCTTTGTTACTTAAAATGTGTGTATGCACATGTGAAAACTTCCACAAACAAGCACTGAACAGCAAGGAAAATATACTAACTTCAGGAAGTTATATTTACATGTAGGTTGTCATCCACATTAAGTGAAATGTCTATTTGCTCAATTATAGAATTCTAATTCTCATATTTGTTCTTGTGCAATTTAAAAATTTTTAATTTAAGGATTATATAAACTTGACTACCTGATATTAATTACTTTTCCTCAAGATGATTGTCCTAACTACTAATTTTGTTAAGAAGCTACAAAAAATTAAAAGAAAACTAGATGGATAATTATAACTCTCTTGTTGGTAAAACACATTATTTTTGTTAGCTTATGTAGCCACCTCAAATTCTCAATAAGTAATAAAAATCCTTTTAATCTCCCAACCAAAAATAAATACCTTAAATCTTTTTTTTTTAATTTCCAAGTGATTGTGTTAGGGACAATCTATGAAAACTGAGCAGTAACATATTTGTAAATACCATAAATTTACAGCTGGGCTTAAGTTGCTGAGAGATTGATGATCTGCTTGTTAATGTAGGAGAAATATACTCAGGGGATATTGAGTTACTTTAATGTGGATAGTTTGATGTTCTATATTATGTTAGACCTACTCTATTTGACCTCTGTTCACTGGTGCATTAAAAATGTGAAGTATTGTACTTCCTTAGAAAGCAGACTCAATGCATTTCAACCCCACACTGGTTATTACACAAAGCAAGCATGGTTAAATTATACGCATCTCTTGGTTTTAAAGGAAGGGGAAATAGAGGAGACACATTTCTCATGCATTAACATCCTCTGATCCAATTTTGCAACTAACCTAACACAAATTTGTATATCATTTTGTCCCTATATATATTTAGTATATATTCAGTATATCAGGGTTGAAGAGAAAAATATTTTATGTATTTTTAATGTTGTAAAGATTGGAAAAAAGTCATAGCAAATCAAGTGGTCTCTTTAAAATAAATATTTCATACCACATGAGCATACAAATCATGTTTATTGAAAAAGTAACTTTGAGATTTCTCCTGAGTGTTTTTAAACTACCTCACATATTTGTATCCTTCCATGTGCCTATATGCATACACACCGATCTGGTGACAGGTATTTGTCCCTGTACTAAGTTCCTACGGTCTGGAATCATTTAAGTTCTGGGTATAGCTCTTGTCTCCATCCTCCATAGTATTACATAGTCTTGTATTTAAACTATAGATTCTAAATAAATGGTGAAAGCACAGTGATTATAAAAATAAATAAATAGCTTAAGTAACTTTAGTCTACCATTCCATGAGACCACTTAGAGTTTTTACTTACATTTAATATTTAAAAAATAAAATAGATTGTGCACATTAAAGGGGTAATGTTTTAGAGGGATGATGGTAAAGTATGTATTTTAAAGAATACAATAAATATTTTATTAAATTTTAATAATATATTTAAAGTTTAAATTTGTTCTTTAATTTAATTTAAAATTAAAGAATGAATTATAATAATAATTATTAGTAATTGTTGCAAGATCATTACTGAATATACTCTTGTCATAGAAATGTAGAGGATATTAAAAATGATTTGATGTTGTTATCAGATATTCAAGAAATACTTTTGTTTAAATAAAAAGGGGGAGAAGAAGTAGGGGTGAAGAATGTAGAAATGATATGCTACTAAAAGATTTTACTTATTACATCAGAATGTTTCCATTTCTTTAGTATTTTTGTTAAAAATTGTTGCTACCTTCCCCTTTTTAATGAATAAAGCACATTATTCAGACTGAAATTATTATTCATGAGAACTGATTTAAAATGTTTTATTTTCTCAGATGTACTTGTTCAGAGACTTTGAAAATGATAAATTCCTCCTGGCTGAGTTATTAACATTAAACCTTGTCTTCTAATTGACACTTAGATGAGATTATAAAGGATATATTCAGTCTGTGGAGCTATGCTTCTTAGAAGTCAAGAGAATGTAAATCCTTGCTTACGTAATGTCCAGTGTACTCAATATTTTAAACATAAGTTGTGCTGTGTAGTTCCATGTAAGATCCCTGAGGTTTAAGTGTCTTTTGGACCTTTTGATTTTTGTTTGAAATTTGAGAGGAGCTATTAGAAAACTGATATTGACTCATTTATTGTGGGAAAACCTAATTTAAAAAAAGGGATTAGCCATATTAACTTTAATGAATGTCAATGTTAACTGGAATTTATTTATCAAGCACAATATTAACTAACATGACATATTTTTGTGGAATCCTGTGATTTATTTCTGGGGGACCTCTCATGGCAGGGTGCTGTGGTTGTGATTAGAAGATATTACAGGAAGCATAAAAGAAACTAAGAAATCGGAGAATAAGAAATTAAATTTGACCTAAGATAAATGCTTTAGTGAAAAACAAAGAATTAGAATTTGTTTCTAAATAAAATAAACAATAATAGTCCAATAAATACAGCACTAAGTTGTAAAGATGAGACTGAGAATCTTAGATGTTTAAGATTCCCATTATATTACTGATGTTAAAGAATAACAATACTTATATAAAGTTCTAGTATTTTATGATAACAAGGCTTTAATGTTACAACACATATTACTACATGGAAGTAATACTTCTAAGAATTCAATGACTCATCTTTCCATGACCTTGACTAACACTTTAGCTCTCAAGTTTTTTTCTGGGGTTTGTAGAATAAGCCACATATTTTCCCACATCAAATGTGGGCTTGCCTCTCCTCCATTCTTTCCTTTTTCTTGACTTTAGACTCCCTCATTTGTGGTCATCTTTTCTTTCTTCATTATTCCTGTTTCCCACCTCTTCTTTTAGTCTAAGTTGGTTACCTAAGCATTCCTCCCCACCTTACACTTCTGGGTGATAGGGGATATCAGAGTTTTCAGGAACAACTGAGTAACCTCTGCATGAAAATGTAACTAATAGTAGAATAGCTCTCTGTTTGCTTTCATGGCAGCTATTCAATAGTGGTCATTCATTAACAAGTTCTCTCCCAGAGTAAAGCACTTGAACACAACTGGTTTAGAATGTGGTCTTTGTTTCCAAGGTTTCCTTTTATCTTGGGTTGCTCCCTATGTCCTCATGCCTGAAGCAGTCACTCTGTTCTTGTGTGTCAAACTGCTACAATTACCTTCACATTCTACTCCAACAGTCATCACTCAAAACTCCTACTCAGGGCGTCTGTATCACTGGGAATGAAGCATCGTTGATATGATTTCCCATCAATTCAACCCTGAATTCAGAAATATAATGCATGGTTTAAAAGTCCCAGACTAGAAGCCATTCCTATTGAAGGATACAGAACAAAGACTAACCACATGCATTTGTAATAATTTTGTAAATATATGGAGCCCAATGACTTAAGCAAACAGGCAAAGCAAAACAAAACACACATTATAAAAATGTGCTGGAAGAGAAGTGTAGTGACCTGTTTGGGCGAATCTGTAGGCAGTTATCTATTGATTCAGCTACTAAACAACATTTTCACTGAAGATTAAAAAATATAGGGTGATAGTAAACCTCAGTTTGAAATTACTAACAAGATTGTATAAGCCATAAACACACAAAGCATTTTTAACTTTGTGTTTTTAAAATGAATCTTTTAAAAATGACCGAAATCAATATAATAATACTTGAAAAGAAAATTTTTTTTAAAAAGCAGGTCATCCAGACCTTCTGTTATGGGTTTACTTGGGTCCCCCAAAATTCATGTGTTAAAGTCCTAAGTGCCAGTACCTCAGAATGTGACTTTATTTGGAACTAGATTTGCTGCAGATGTATTTACTTAAGGTGAGATGAGGACATTAGAGTGGGTCCTGAGCCAATACAACTAGTGTCTTTATAAAAAAAGGAATTTTGGACACAGGGGTATGCAGACAGGGAAAAAGAACATCATGTCAATAAGCACAGGAAGAAGACGGCCTTCTAAAGTCCGAGGAGAGAAGGCTGGAACCTATCCTTTCCTCACAGCTCTCAGAAGGAACCAACATTACTGATACTGTTTCCTTCAGATGTCTAACCTCCAGAACTGTGAGACAATAAATCACTGTTAAGTCACCTTGGTTGTGGTGCTTTGCTACAGCAACATTTTCATTACTCAGAGATAATCTCTGTAAACATTTGTTACAAATTCTTTAATGTGTGACTTATTTCTGTTAGTTTGTTAGTATGGTTTTTTTTCATTTAAAAAATAGAAACACTTTTTTAGGCTATCACAGTGAGATTTTGTGTCTTACCTCAAAATCTATCATTCTCTGCTCCTGGTGACAATATACCAATTTAGCACTAAGCTAAATGATAACATTCCTCAGGCTCCCTTTTGGGCTAAGTTATGCATATTTGCCTAAGTCCCGGACAAAGGGATATTATCAGAAATGTGTGAGACTCTAAAGAATTGCAAAGCTTTTGAGATTTTACACTTTCTACAAGCAAACAAGTTAGTCTATCACTGTCTCTGAGAAGTGGGAAGGGATAGGCTATCAATGAGTCAGAGGTAAAAGAACTTCTCACAACAACAGCAGTAGTCAGAATAGAGGGATGTCCTGTTCCTAGTTTTCTGAGAGCCAATTGCAAGCCTCAGCCATATCGTCTGAGTAGCTTTAATCTCAGTAATTCCCAGTACATTTGGCTCTTACTTCAAGACTTCAACATATATTTATATATATGCTACATAGAAGGCACATAAAATTTATTTAAGGGTTAATGTTCAGAGGCATAATTTATATCCATAAAACTTGTCTTTGTCTTTTGTGAAGTGGTGAGTTCAGGTCTATTACTGCTTATAGTTTACATGCATATAGCTCTGCTAATAAATACCAAATGAACAGTGTGGCTGAACTAGCAGCCGTGTGTGTATGTGTGTGTCTTGCATACCTGTACTAACAGCTGCACAAATGCACTTAAGCACCTACAGACAATTATCTAGAAAACTGATCAAGGAACACAATTATGTATAACATTCACTGATATGCTAGTACTAATACTGCAGAGAGGAACAAATTGGGTCTGAGAACAAATGGTGATATTTTTCTATCTTTGCACTAATAACACATTCTTAGTCAAGATTTACTCATAAGAACTAAATATCATACCTAATGCCAATAAAAGAGAGCTTATCCAATAATTGGATACTAGATTAGTTGTTCATCACTATTTCAACTAAATCCAATGGTGTTAAGATCATTTTATGAAAAAAAACCACTATGTTGGTGAATTTAACTCTTTATTATTGATAATGATCCAAAGCTGATTAAGAAGCTGATATGAAACCTGGAAACTAGGAAAAATAATTTTGCAAGACAAATTGTTGGCAATAAAGACCATCAAAAATACCCAAGAAATTCAGGTGAAGCTATAAGCAGTTCAGGAAATTTGATCATTTACTTTGGTAAAAATATAATTGAAGCTTTCTCTGTGGGCAAAGGTTCAAATCACCATAGAGGGAGGAATCAAAATCAATGAGACAAACAGGGAGATAGATGCTGCTTGCTTTGGGGCTATTTAGCTTTGAAATAGTTTTCCTGTGGTTGTGCAGTGTGACATTTCACGAGATCTGGTAAAGTCTTTCTTCTGAAACTGGAAGAGTCAGATCCATGTTCTCGTAAGCCCTTGGCAGCCCAGAGACAGGCATGTGACTCAGCTGGAGCTTAGGATCTCTGCCCTACAAGTCAGAACTGCCTGCCCTAGATGGTGCTTCTGTACTTACACTTTACAAACCCTCTGGACATTGTAGTGGCAGTAAAAACAGCCAGAGTCCAGTGACACAGAGACAGCTGCACTGAATTCCAACAACTTGGCTTTGGTCCTTGCACTGGAGGCATTCGTCTACCAGACTGAGTGCATGATATACTGGTGGCTGCAATCTTGGCTACCTGGTCTCCTTTGCATCATGCTATTTTTCCCCAGCCCAGTTCAGCAACCTACCTGCTAGTTATGGAAGGTGCCAGGTACTATTCCAATGATTCATTTTTTTCTGTTAAATTAACCAGAGGTCATTTCACTGTTTGAAATGAATAACCCTTAAGTACTTGCATCCTCCCACAACCACATTTAAAATATAACTAAACTCTAGAACAACTATCATTCAGAACCACCTGAATCTAGCTGAATGGAAGTCCTACAATTGAGGACATAAAGAAAAAGCCATATTGAGACTGGCAGGAGGGACAGAGACTCTGAGCAAGCTGGTCCCACACCCATGTGAAGCAGATAAAAATTGGAAGGAATATGTATGGTACGGGAGGTCACCCCTGAAGAGAGAGTGGTCCCAGCCCCATAGCAGGCTTCTCAACCAAGGGTTCCAGTGACAGGAATAGAAGTCCTCATAACTTCTGATTGCAGAAACCAAGGGGGAGTGTGGCTATAGGAGATGGAGGGCCTTTGTAGTCCTAGGCAGTTTCTCTTAAAGGGCTCACATGCAGACTCACTTGAACTCACTGCCTCTGAGTTCCAGCACTGAGGCAGCAGCTTGAAAGGCATCAGGTACATACAGGGAGGAACTGAAGTGTCTGGCATCAGGATGAGAGCTAGAGGCGTTTCTTTCTTCCAGGCAGAAGTGCTGGCTAAGGCCACTGTTCTTTTCCTGAACTCTTCCCCCACAAATCCTGTAGGCAGGTGCCATATCTGAGTTTCCATCAACCTGCTTATTCACCCCATTCTCATGATTCCCTGAGACCTTACACCACCAACTTTCAGCTCCGTGCCCCACTTCTTCCTGCAAGAAGTTTCCAGTGGCTTTTTCATATGAATAGCCTGTGTTGGCTCCTCTTGCCGACTTTCCTAAAATCTCTCTAATAAGCAGCATCTGGTTCTGGCAGGCCCCATACCTCTCACTAAGAGGCCCCAGGTCTGGTTCTAGAGATAGCTGGCCTTGGTTCAGAGCTTGTCCTTTCCTAGGCAGCTCCAAGTCCAGCACAAGTAGCAGACATCTACAAATTGCTTTGTAGCTCATCCTGGTGGCCCCAGACAGAATACAGGTGGTGGCTGACTTTGTCCTGCACCTCCTGGGAGGCCCCAGATCCACAGCACCTGGTGGACAGCTTCAGACCACATTGACTCACCATCCAACCACTTCCATAAATGACACACACAGGGTGTAGACTCAACAGACACCACAGCCCCACTAAAGTAGTCCTCCTCCATAGTGTGGGCCCCTGCAGATCTAATTCTCCGTGGTGGCTGAGCCAGTCCTTTCAGCCAAGTGGCCTAATCAAGCCTCAACTACAACAAGAGAGTGTATACATTGCAACACAGGGCAGGGACACATGAAGGTTCCAGCTTGGGCTAAAGAGTCTGAGCCACTGAACCCTACAGGACACCTACTATATTAGGCCACTCTACCAAGCTCAAGAGACATAGCAGCACCACCTGATACATAAAAACAAGCACAGGAGCCTGAAAAAATGAGGAGAAAAAGAAAAACAACTAAATAAAATGGACACAAGCAATCTACTGGATTCAGTGTTCAAAACACTGGTTATAAGGACGCTCAATGAACATAGCAGAAGATTAGATAAACTTAGAGAGAGGTTCAACATCATAAAAATGGACATGGAAACCATAAAAAGAACCAGTTAGAAATGAATGATATACTAACTGAAATGAAGAATAATTTACTGGGAATCAACAGTAGAGTAAATGAAGCTGAAAATCAAAACAGTAATTTAGAACATAAGAAAGCAAAAATTAACCAGCAAAAAGAAAAAAGAATTTAAAAAATGAGGTAAGGTAAGGAGTCTCTGGACAACTTCAAGCTTACCCACTTTTGCATCATAGTGTGTCAGAAGAGAGAGTCAAGAAACGGAAAAACTACTTCAAAAAATAATGACAGAAAACTTCACTATCCTCATGACAAAAATAGACATACAACTCCAGTAAGCGCAGAGTTTCAAACAAGGTATGTCCAAAGAGGCCCACAGCAAGACATATCATAATTAAAGTGCAAACAGTTAAAGACAAAGAGAAAAATCTTAAAAGGAGCAAGAGAAAAGCAGTTATGACTACAAGAGAAGTCCCGTAAGACTGTCAGCTGATTTCTCAATAGAAACTTTACAGACATTATGTGAAGTGAGCATTATGTGCACATCATTGAAGAGACATGAAACAAACTACAAGATAAAATAGTCTGAAGTATTTTCAGTCTTTCTCCTAACCCAATACAACTGAGCAAGCTATCCATATTAATAACTAACTAAAAGTAACTTTTTGTTGAGGTCTCTTTGATATAGCTGTCCTGGTATGATTAATATGAACCTGTTAAAATGTAGACTCATTGAATTTTTGTATTACCCAGTAGCATATGAACAGACAATCCTGGCATGAGTTCATTCTATTACTTTGACCTTAGTTATGGCCTCCCTTGTTGCTATCTCTAAATCCAAATAACCTGAACCTTAACATATCTGTGATTCCAAGAAATGGCTATCATGACTAAGAGTCAGAGAGAGTATATGATTAAAGATAGTATTGAGAAAATCTATTTCATATATTACTCAGTAATTTTAAAAGCTTCAGATTTACATATTTTTTTAATGTTTAGTGAAAATGGCCAATGTCAAATTTGTAGGGTGACATATGGGTCTGTCCAGAAGGTATCCAGCCATTTAATATGAAAAAAAGAAACATTTATTGAAGAAGATATAATATACAAGAAACATTGTACATAAGACAATGACTCCTCAGTCCCCTACAAAGTAGGCACCTTGGGCCCTCACACAGTTCTCCAAATCACCATCAGCTGCCCTGTCATATTTTCCTGAATCTCATCAATAGTCTGAAATCTCTTTCCTTCTTTCAAAGGTGATTTTAGTTTTGAGAAAAGCCAGAAGTCTCAGGGCACCATATCTGGGCTGTAGGAGGACTGAGTCACTCAAGTGATTTCATGTTTGGCCAAAAAACGCTGCAGGAAACATAATGCATGAGCAGGGGCATAATCATGATGAAGCTGACAATCACCAGTTGCCCATAGCTGTAGCCTCCTAAATTATTCAAATAGTTTCCATGGAGGAATGTTTAAGCATAACAAAAAATTGATGCAGAAATATTGCTCTGCTCATTCAGTCATTTCTAATGCAGTGGCTACACAGTACACATGCTCAACTCAGTGGCGTCTACCACCCCCACTGACCAGTACAGTGAAATTGTCATTGTTCGTGCATGCACATTCCAGTCCACTCTCCTTGGCTGCCAGGTTACATCAATGTTGCACAAACTGTTCTCATTATATTAACAATGGTTTGACATTTTTCCTACAGACTTCATCTATCTTGGCTCATAATTGTGGTATTGGGAGACTGTGAGGCAATAAAACCTTCTGGAGCACATCAGCATTTTAGGAGTAGAAGATGTGTGGTTCGTAAAGTGCTTTCACCACACATCTTCAAATCACTGTGACTAGAGCATTCTGTGAAGGAGTAACATTCAAATCACTGTGACTAGAGCATTCTGAGAAGGAGTAACAACATAAAAATGGAAATGGAGCCAACTCTGAATGTTGTGTACATGTATTCATATGTTTTTGTATGTTAATGTCTGAAATATCTGCATATAAAGAGATTGGCCTGAATGGAAGTGCTTATATAAGTTGCATTAGATACCTTGTCCCTATACCATTGACTATATTGTGTCTCCCCAAATTTATATGTTGAAGCCCTGACTTTCAACCTGGTGGGGTTTGAAGATGGGGCTCTAGGGAAAGAATTAGGTTTAGATGAGGTCTAAGGATAGGGCCCTTATGATGGGAATAGTGCTCTTTTAAGAGGAGACAATAGCCCTGCCTGGTGTAGCTCAGTGGATTGAGTGTGGGCTGCGAACCAAAGCATCGCAGGTTCAATTCCCAGTCAGGGCACATGCCTGGGTTTCAGACCAGATCCCCAGTGGGAGCCACATGAGAGGCAACCACACATTGATGTTTCTCTCTTCCTCTTTCTCCCTCCCTTCCCATCTCTAAAAATAAATATAAAATAAAATAAAATAAGAGGAGACAACAGAGGGCTTGCTGGTTCTCACCACTATCAGAGGACAGCAAAGAGTGACCATCTGAAAACCAAGATAAAGCCCTTAAAGAACCCATCCATACTGGCACCTTGATCTTGGACTTCTCAGCCTGCAGAACTTTGAGAAATTAATTTCTACTGCTTCAGCCACCCAGTCTATGGCATTTTTTCATGGCAGCCTGAGAAGATTAAGACACCCTATGTACTAGAATTTTAATTCTACTGTGGAATATATAAGAATTCTTTCACTGATTAAACACTAATCAATTTTTAATAACAATGTGTTTGTTTAGAAGAAACTCTAAAAGAAGTTTCTCTTAGAGTTTTCAAAAGAAGACGACTCTAAGATCCTTGTTTTCAAGAAGCTTAGGGCTTGGTGAAAAATTCTGTGTACATGTGAGCAGCTAGAAAACCACTTTGAAGTTATATAAACAATTATATCAAGAATATAAATGCTAGATGCAAAGTGATGGAAGAAACAGCGTGGGCTGAAGATAGTCCAGCTTCCTGGAATAAATTTGACCAAATAGCTGTACAACTCGAGAAGGACAGTTTGACATTGTTTGGACCTCACTGAGTACATCTATGGATAGGAAAGTTCATTTACATGAATTTTAGCCTCTCCCCAGTTCTCATGGTCTGTGAAATCAAGATTCTCAGTTTGACCTTAGCAGAATGAAATCCATACATTGGCAGAAACAAGGTATGCCTTTTTTGGAAGGCAAACAGAAAGTTCACTACTTACGCATTTATTCAACAGATTTTTCATGAGTTTTCATGACAGTTCTCAGACTGAGGAAATGGGCCTATAACTGTGTATTTAGCTAGCTAAATGAATCAGCTAATAAGTCTTCATATTTACACAATTATGTTACTATGAACTGTCACTTATTAAGTATGTCATATGCCAAGCATCATACATATTTTGTCACTGACCTTTATCATAGCCACTAAGACTGAGTAGAACTATATCTGTTTTATAGATGAAGAAACATAGACTCAGAGAATTTTACATAACTAGAGGTGCAAAGTGGGAAGTTTAAGGATAAACCTGACTGGTTCTGGTACACATCTTTCTACTTGTAATAAAACACAGCTCTCCAACACTTAGTGACATTTTACTAGGGCCCAGTTTAAGGGTTTTCCAGGTATTAATTCATTTCGTTCTATAACAACCCCATGAGATAGGTACACATTTTGTCCATGTATGACAGATGAGGAATATGAGGAACACAGAGGTCCGGTAACTGTGAGAAATTACAAAGCTATCAAGAGGCAGAACAGAGATACACTATATGCCAAAGAGACTCTCCCCTATGTAATGCTATGTAAATGTGAGCTCGATGTGTGTGATCATCGCTAACAATGTTACATGAGGAAAACAACCCATTTTATCACACCTCGGTTATTTCTTAACTATTGGGTAAAATGAATAAAATGCGGCCCAGTAAAGAGTTTGACCAAATATTTAGTACATTGTTTGATCTACCAAAAGTCAAACCAATTACTTGTGGAGACAGCTTAATAGATTTTCTTATCAGGCTGATATCACTGCTAATAAACATAAGCAAAATTTTATTTGCAGATACTGTATACCTCAAGATTACAGGTAAATTGAAATTTTAACTGCAATTACCCTATAGTAACAGAAAGTACTTTTTCCAAATAAGTTATATTTTGTAGCTATTATTATCCCATATGAAGTCAGTCAAAGAAAATTGTTTCTCATTTTATTACATGACAGAACCATGGAGAGCTTTGGAATGTTTTTAGCTAAGAGTGAAATAAGAAAACTGGACCATTTTTTATCCTGTCTCTCAAGTTTTTTTTAAATAAATCTATCCGAAGTGAAAAATAGTAGCATGAATCAATATTGGAAATAATGAACTTTGCCTTGTAAAAAATAGACAAAAGAAAATATGTATGGGACTCCATCCCCAGGGAAATTTCCTGTCTATCCAGGCTCATATAACAGAAAGATTACTTCCTTTCCACATCCCAGATCCAGATGCTGAGATAATGATATTCTCTGTGATTTGTATTAAAAACACTACTGTAATTTTACTGTAATGTCATCATGGGTGAAGTATTCAGGAATCTAGGTCTAGGTACTTGTTTTAATTGTCAAGTTAGTAAGAAACTCCTAAAGAGAATTTCATTCAAGATTTGCAATTCAAGTAAAGGAGTATATGATTGAAATAATATAACAGAAAAAAGACAGAAAGGCAAGGAGAGTTACAAGGGCAAAAAATTACAAATCCACTTGTAAAAATGGTATTTTAGCCAGAAAATCATGTCAATCATTGACTGCTTAGAAGAGAAGCAAGCTCTAGGTCAGAGTTTGGTAAACCTTTTTTTGTAAAGAGTAAAATACTAAATATTTTAGGCCTTATGAGCCATGTAATCATAAAAGTGTCAGAAAAAAACATGTAAACACATGGATGTGGCTGTTTTTAAATAAAACTTTATTTATAAAAACAAGTGGAGGGTCAATTATGCCTTACTCTAAATCATAATGCTGAGATTATGTCACAGTACTTTCTGATATAAATTTCCACTTTGAAGAAAGTAGTCTATATCTCTGCTGGCCAATATGGTAACTATTAGTCCCAAGTGGTTATTGAGCACTTGAGGTGTGGTTAGTGAGAATGAAGATAATTAATTTTAACTTAATTTAAATTATTTTACAATTATTTTATTCATTACTTTTTGTTGAGAGAGAGGAAGGGAGAGAGAGAAACATTGATGCAAGGGAGAAGCATCAATTGGTTGCCTCCCATACATGCTGGACTAAGAATCCAACCCACAGCCTAAGCATGTGCTCTGACTGTCAGCTAGTGCACAACCTTTTGGTTATGGGACAATCCTCCAACCAATTGAGCCATACTGGCCAGTACTAAATTATTTTACATTTAATAGTCACATAATTAGTGGCTACAACTTGGATTACATGGCACAGTTTTTTTTTTTTAACTGAAAGTAAAATTTCAGAATTTTTTATTGTTAAAAACAAAGAGAAACATTTAATATTCTGCAGATTTTCAAAGAACAAAGTTTGAAATGGTTAAAGCTTTTTATTATAGGAAAAATTAAATTGAAAAAACTAACTTCACTTTATAGTGTATAATGTGCATGTAAATGAATATAAATATACATGTAATTACAATTACACATGCTAAAGGCTCCTTCACCTCAAGAAAATTTGTGAGAAAGGATACATATGTGAGGAAAAATATAGAAAAATGTAATACATTTCAATTTGCTCCTTCTATGTATTTTCTTCTGATGAATAAATAAACAAAATAATTTAATGAAATTCTACATAGGAGCTTTGAAAATGCACATGGTATCATTATATTGTGAACTATTCTTCTTGAAAGATGACATTGTTGTTGGATGACGTCTTGAGTTCAAGACCAAGCTTCATCATTTACTAATTAAATTACATTTTTAAAATATTACTTAATTTCTTGAAGTCACAGTTTTCCAGTTTCCTTGGTAGTAAAATTTATATAAAAAATCACCTACTTGCCTTGGCTGGTGTGGCTCAGTGAAATGAGTGCCAGTCTGCAAAGTGTCGCTGGTTCAATTCCCAGTCAGGGCACATGCCTGGGTTGCGGGCCAGGTCTCCAGTCAGGGGTGCACGAGATGCAACTATACATTGATGTTTCTATCCCTCTCTTTTTCTCTCCCTTCCCCTCTCTAAAAAATAAAATAAGTAAAATCTTTTTAAAATATCACCAAACATAACAAGTTTCCATAGTAGCTACTCAATATATATATACCATAAACTAGTATACATTTATATATCTGCTTTTATTATTCTCAGTAAGAGAAAGTATAAACAAGTATTCCACATGCACTCTGCCTAAAAATGTCTGAAATTTGTCATGCCCACCTCGCTTAACAGCGACATAATTCTGCAATTAGCAATCTCATCATTTGTTCCTAACGAGATAGTTATTGTATAAAATAAAGTTAGGGTAAAATGTTTCTTTATTCCCAAAATCTTTGAAATATCTTACTAACTCCTCTTCAGCAGGAAATGGGTGGAAAGAGGGAAGAGGAGCTTCCTAAGAGAGAAACAGAAAATAATTGTAGTCCAAGTAAGTTGGTTAGGGAATAGGTAAAAATAAATTAATTTTGCTTTCTATTTATAGAGCGTGCCCATTTCATCTAGGACAGAGTCAATATTCCTGTGACTGGGAATTTTTTTTTTTACCATTGATGAATACTCTGCCCTCATGAGCTAATCACTTCCCAAAAACCTCACCTCCTAATAACATCCCTTTGGGCATTAGGTTTTCAACACATGAATTGGAGAGGGGAGAGGGACACACATTCAGAACATAGTTTAAGTAAGTACTTTTATTTCTGGCTAATGTATTCAGGTTATTTCTCATCTGTGTCTGAATACTGGGAATATAATTTCTTCTAATTGGGAGTTATTAAATCTCATTACAATCAAGAAATGCAGTTATTCTTTGAAATCTTTAAAGTGGTATTATTTTTCTGTAAACATGAAGGTTATAGCCAGTGGATATACTATCTGAAACATACATATACATCCGTTGTCCTTACTGTGTGCAGTGAAAAGATCACATAGTGAGTTTACAACTGCTGCTGTGTCAATTCTCTTTCCTTACAAACAACTAAAATGCACACAGAACTATACAGAATGGCATTAAGATACCAACTTGAAGTCAAACTGCAGGAAATACAATCATGTCTTATACAAAAATTAGGGGAATAGTAACTGCTTTCCTTTTTCTCTCTTTTGGGCAAATTTTTTGTTTCTGATGAACTCAGTCTGTTATCAACAGTGTAGTTTCCTTCTGATTCATAGTTTCTTATTCCCATAATTCAGCTTGCTCATGACTTTCCTTTGCCAGAGGACCAAACTAACGATGCTTATGATCACTCAATTCAGAGTCCACCACTAACTTATTTAAATTCTTGTCAGAGAAACAAGTTATTCATTTCACCTGTAGTTAGATGAGTTTCTTTGAATCAGGTGCCCCAAGTCCAAACAGCTAGGGCCAGGTAAAAGTGTACGTGATAAAAATCTAACAACACAGACTCACTCTTTAATAAAGGGTGATATGGGCAGGCATTAGAAAACATACATGCCACAACAGGCATGGAATCCTTATACATCAGCACCTGAACAACTTCTGGAAAATGAATAACTCTACATTATCTGGCTTGTATAAATGAATGTGGAGTATGAGGGACTTATATTCAATTAACTATAATTCTAGAGATATAATTTCTGTAGTATATTCTGAATAAAACAAAAATGGTGAAAATTCAATATAAAAATCAGAAAAAGACTCCTGCATGTTGGGAACCGCCCTGCCTGGTATCAGAAGCTGCAACCCCCACCCAGGCTAAGGCTGGGGGAACAACCTTGGAACTATAAGCCAGCAAGGAGACAAGCTTATCTCCTTGGCAGGAGCACCATTTCTGCTCCTTTTACTTCACCCTGCCTGGTCCCCAATGCTTGGTCGGTTAGCCAATGATGGGTAAGATTCCCCAAGGGGGGAACAACCTAAGATAGGCACAATCACGTGGGAGGCCCCCAAGGAAGGACTTTGGGGGCTTGGCAAAAGCGGGTGATGGACTCTCACCGCCGGGCTTTGACAAAGCCTGAGTGCTCATGGTCTGAGAGAAAATCTCCTTATCTCTTGGTTGCCTTAGTTCCCCTTGCTCCACCTAAGCCTGAAACAATGACAGAGGGTGGTGTTGCCCTGTGCTGGAAAGGGCAGGTTCCCCGGGTGATCAGGCCTAAGAAAGAATGTGTAAAATCCTGTGATACCTACTTTGTTTAGAATGCTCTCCGTTGAATGAGAAGGGTACAAGGAGAAAGTAAGTTTGTTCCTCAAAGTTTTCCAGTCTTTGACCCTGACTCAAAATAGGCCCTCAGAGTTCCTTGTTATTTGACCCATACTTCCCGACAATGAGTACTGAGCTTTACCTGAATTCTTGTGCAAACAAACCCAATAAAAGTCTGCTGGGACAGGAGAAGCGTGCGCTGTCCCCTAGGGGCTCTCTCCCCTAGAGAGGGTGGCCAAGGTGCTCCCCCTAGAGAGTGTGGCCATACTGTTCCTACTTCCCCTCAGAACATGGTTGTTTCTGTATATGTTTTTCTCATGGGTCTACAAGCAATCTGCAGCATTCTGCGGTCACTGCCAGTCGGTGGCTGTGTCACTGTAAATATTTCGTGCTTATCTAAAAGATGAAATAAAATAATTGAGCGAAATCACTAATGCCTTATGATTCTAAGAGGTATATACATGTTTATTTGAGGAATATTTTATGGCATAAAATATTTTATTTGGAAAATGACTATTCCAATATAAATGTAGCTAGAATAATTATAATTTGTGGTAAGCCTGTGCATAACAAAAAGTTACTACTTAAATTAATTTTCTAAGCCTACAAATTAAATATGATTTTGATCATTTTTCATTATTCAATACAGACAAAGACATACATTTCTTTCATTCCATAGATATATCACAAACTTATAATCAAGGTGCATTTTTTTTCTATATTTTTTACCACAAAAATTAGAATGCAATTCAGCTGTTCACTCTAAAGTGATCATATGTGAACTATGAAAGCAGAGGTTTGGGGAGAACAGTTTATGAGATAATTTTAACTATCACATCATGTAGGAATTCTGACAGCTAGCAAATATATGTCCTCAAATATTGTCCCATAAAGAAAATGCATATAAATTGAAATATTAGAATAATCAAAGGCTAATATTTACACATTGTAAAACACTTCACATTTCTTATACATGTGAAATATGTATGGCTTTACTTCACTCATGAAAATGAACTTGTTTCAGAAAACACCACGTGGAATTGTTTAACCTGAGATGAAATGATTACTGACTGACAAATAAAACGTACATATAGTTTAAGAGGATTTAAAAAAATGAAATAGTAATTTATTTTCCATTGTTCATTGTATTAGTACTTATAAAGCTTTAAGGAGTTTTATATGTGAATAAACAATACTAATACAATAAAGAATTATTTAATTTCTATAGCAAACTTCATTCATTAATCTATTTATTCCACCAATATATTGCTGACACTACACTA
>PVIA01010044.1:0-55285 GCA_004024845.1 Tonatia bakeri
TTGCTTATGATGGCCATTCTGACTGGTGTGAAGTGGTACCTCATTGTGGTTTTAATCTGCATCTCTCTGATAACTAGTGATATTGAACATCGTTTCATGTGATTTTGGATCTTCTGTATGTCCTCCTTGGAGAAGTGTGTGTTCAAGTCCTTTGCCCATTTTTTAATTGGGTTGCTTGTCTTCTTAGAGTATAATCGTGCAAGTTCTTTATATATTTTGGAGATTAAGCCCTTGTCTGAGGTATCATTGGCAAATATGTTTTCCCATACAGTTGATTCTCTTTTTATTTTGATACTGTTTTCTTTAGCTGAGCAGAAGCTTTTTATTTTGATGAGGTCCCATTTGTTTATTCTTTCCTTTATGACTCTTGCTCTAGGGGACATGTCTGTAAAAAAATTTTTGCGTGATATATCTGAGATTTTCCTACCTATGTTCTCCTCTAGTACTTTAATGGTGTCATGATTTATATTTAAGTCTTTTATCCATCTTGAGTTTATTTTCGTATAAGGTGTAAGTTGGTGTTCTAGTTTCATTTTTTTGCATGTTGCTGTCCAGTTCTCCCAGCACCATTTGTTGAAGAGGCTATTTTTACTCCATTTTATGACACTGCCTCCTTTATCAAATATCAATTGACTGTAGAGAGTTGGGTTTATTTCTGGGCTCTCTGTTCTGTTCCATTGGTCCATGTGCCTGTTTTTATGCCAGTACCAGGCTGTTTTGATTACAGTGGCCTTGTATTATAGTTTAGTGTCTGGTATTGTGATCCCTCCTACTTTACTCTTCTTTTTCAATATTGCAGTAGATATTTGGGGTCATTTATGATTCCATATAAATTTTTGAACTGTTTGTTCTATGTCTGTGAAATAAGTCATTGGTATTTTAATAGGTATGGCATTGAATATGTAGATTGCTTTAGGTAGTATGGACATTTTAATGATATTAATTCTCCCAATCCATGAACATGGTATATGTTTCCATTCGTTTGTGTCTTCCTTGATTTCTTTCCTCAGTGGTATATAGTTTTCTGAATACAGGTCTTTTACCTCTTTGGTTAGGTTTATACCTAGGTATTTTATTTTTCTTTTTGCTATTTCAAATGGGATTTTTTCCTTGATTTCTGCTTCTGCTGTTTCATTGGTGGTGTACAGAAATGCCTTTGATTTCTGGATATTGACTTTGTATCCCACTGTTTTGCCAAATTCGTTTATTAGGTCAAGCAGCTTTTTGGTAGAGTCTATAGGATTTTCTACGTACACTATCATGTCATCAGCAAACAATGACAATTTTGTTTCCTCCTTTCCGATTTGGATGCCTTTTATTTCCTTTTCTTGTCTGATTGCTGTGGCTAAAACTTCCAATACTATATTGAATAAAAGTGGTGAAAGTGGACAGCCTTGTCTTGTTCCTGTTCTTAGTGCAAAAGATTTTAGTTTTTGCCCATTGAGTATGATGCTGGCTGTAGGTCTGTCATATATGGCCTTCATTATGTTGAGAAATGTTCCCTCTATTCCCACTTTGCTGAGTGTTTTTATCATAAATGGGTGCTGTACCTTATCAAATGCTTTTCCTGCATCTATTGATATGATCATGTGATTTTTGTCTTTGCTTTTGTTTATATGATGTATTACATTTACTGATTTGTGAATATTGAACCATCCTTGCATGCCTGGGATGAAACCCACTTGGTCATGGTGGATGATCTTTTTAATGTATTGTTGGATGCAGTTTGCCAGTATTTTGTTGAGGATTTTAGCGTCAATGTTCATCAGTGATATTGGCCTGAAGTTTTCTTTCTTCGTTGTGTCTTTATCTAGTTTTGGAATTGATTAGCTTCCACTTATAGGTGAGATTATTTCACTTAGCATAATGCTCTCCAGTTCCATCCATGCTGTCCATTGTGTTCTCCATTCCTTTGAATGGAGAAATTCTCTTTTAAAGGCAATGTAGGTTAGTAATTAAGAGCTTGATTCAAAAGAACCTATGTATCCCAATGTTCATAGCAGTGTTATTAACAATAGCCAAAAGCTGGAAACAGCCTAAGTGCCCATCAGTAAATGAGTGGATCAAAAAACCATCGTGCATTTATACAAAGGAATACTGCACAGCAGAAAGAAGGAGCTCCTACCCTTCCTGACAGCACAGATAGGACTGGAGAGGATTATGCTAAATGAAATAATCCAGGCAGTGAAAGGCAAATACTGCATGATCTCACCTATAAGTGGAACCTAATCAACAAAACAAACAAGGAAGCAAAATATAACCAGAGCGTTGAAATTAAGAACAAACTAACAGTAAGCAGAGGGGAGGGGAGAGGGAAATAAGGGGGGAAAGAAGGAAAGGGATCATTAAAGAACATGTATAAAGGACCCATGGACAAAGCCAAAAGCAGGTAGAATTGAGGGTGGGAGGTGGGGAGAGGTGGAGTGGGGGAAAGTGGTGGTGGGGAAATGGAGACAACTGTATTTGAATGTTAATAAAAAATTATTTAAAAAACCCAGAACTTCTCTTGAACTTTAACCAGGGCAAAGTGACACCAGTGTGTGCTTTTTGGCACTGATTGAAATGGGGTGTTAATCCTCTCAATAGTCACTTGAAACATAGTGTTATGGATATATATTTTGTGTAAATTATTAGCCTAATATTAGCACTTTGGTTATAATTACCTAAAAAAAAACAAAGACCTGTTCCTCATGGTTTTCACTGTATTAGCTAAATCAAAAGCACGTAGCAAGCATGTAGATGAATTTCAATGAATCTAGTAGTGACAATGCTCAAATAAATGAATACGTGACTCCCAGCCTCTTACTGCTTGCTTTTTCACTCTTCCAAAGATAAAATGTGACAGTTCAGACAGTCAGCTTGTTCCCTACGCTTTTAGTTAATAGCATCTTATTTTTCACACTTTGTCATCTTTAAGACACTTCTTATCTTTCCTCACAGACCCAATTCTTGCAATGTAGAAGAATCATTGTATTTGAATAAGACTGTTCAATTTAAAAAGCTTTCCAAGAAGCTTTAAAAAGCATAATTGGAAATGTGTATTCTTTCTACTGATTTTTGACATGGTGATCCTTTGTATTTTTAGCACCTGTTAAGATGAAAAATTAACTTTATATTTAGTATAAGGCATAGTATAATGTAATGAAAACAAGATTGTAATGAAAAATGAAAATAATTCTAAAGTCATCTTGCTTTGGTTTGAAACATTGGAATGAAATGAATTAGCTTATATCCCATCACATATACATATAATTTATCTTTTTTCAATTTGTTCTTTTTGAAGGGGTTAGTAACTTTGTTAAAGTTTATCCTGTTAGACTAACCTATTAGTTATATTAAATTATTTTAAAGTGACTTTAATATGGAATTTTCTTTAGATAGATATACATTAATTATGCTACTATGATGAGTTTGATATTTGGTGCTGTGTATCTCAAGCAAATGTAATATTCCAACTTTTATGTTCAAAAGCACTGGGAAACAACATGATAAAGTGGAGATAATATCAGGCCAGGAGTTAGTATATCTGCATTCTAAAGTTCAAATTTTCCACTAAGGGACTCACTGACCTTATAGATGTTACTTAATCTTCTAATGACCAAATTCCTCATCAGAATAATGAAATAAGTTATGAATTGTTTCTCATTATAAAATTCTACAAATTCAGTTTTTCATATCCACAATTAATTGAACTCCACAATTCATTTGTATGTTTTAAAAGTCATAAAAATCCTTATTAAGAAACTAAAATTTAGCTTCATCACATCTTAACAAAAGCTTTCCTTAAATTTTGGTATAAGCTATCATGATTTTTTTTAATTTTTGAGCCCCTAAATACATTTAAGACTGCAGTTTATGTTTTTAATTCCTTCCAATAATTCAAATTTTACTGATAGATATCAACAGTTCTATTATATATTTTAGAGATGGCCATTAGTTCCTCTACTTTTTAAAAAAAAAATTATTTATTTATTTATTGTTAGAGAGAGGGGAAGGGAAGGAGAAAGAGAGGAAGAGAAGCAGCAATGTGTGGTTGCCTCTCATGTGCTCCCAACTGGGGACCTGGCCCACAACCCAGGCATGTGCCCTGACTGGGAATCAAACTCGCAGCTCTTTGGTTTACAGGCTGGCACTCGATCCACTGAGCCACACCAGCCAGGGCTCCTCTACAATTTTTTATGTCAGCTAAAAGGATTGATATACTGAAACTAAAAAATGAATTAATTGCTCAAAAGAAATGGAACATGAACAGCAAAATCGAACATTTGTGTATAATCTACCCATGTAAATATTAACTTAGGTCAAAAGAAACCCTTTTATTTAAGTGCTAATTCATGTCTACGGATGTATTCTGTGTTTGTTAATATTAGGTCCTACAAGTACCTAGGCACTATGTCATTTGATCAGGGTGCAAATATGAATAGTAGATGATCATTGTCCTCATGGAGCACATGTTCTAAAGGGGACAAAGTGAGACAGAGACACAAAAGCAAATGGTTGCAATAAAAGGGAGTGACATCTGACTCAGTGTGCTGGTATCTAGGAAGATGTATGACTTCCATCTTAAACCATCAGTAGTAAACAGGCTGTGTTGGGTTTGGGGTTAGGAATTAAGGTAACAAGGAGGCCTATGTAAATATGCACAGATGAGAAGCAATATCCTAATGTGAAAACCCACTAAGCAGTTTTTGAATTCATGACATGAAGTTTAAGCCAGGGAGAGGTAGATAGAAACCAGATTAGGGAGTGTCTCAAATGTCTTGGTCAAGAATGAGTGCATTGATCTGCAGGAGATGGGGAGCCACTGAGGGATTTAATCAGTTAATTAAGGCAATCAGAAGGGACTATTAGATAGATTAGTGTGTTTGCTGGGAAGAAAAAATGTTGAAGTAGGGCTACCATTAAAATTCGTGTGTGTGTGTGTGTGTGTGTGTGTGTGTAAACAATTAAGGAAAATTCAGAATTCTGGTGGAAACAGCAGGACCATCCAAATAGAAGCTATATGTTGAAATGTTGAATAGATGGGAAAAGGAAGAGATAAAAGAAAGTTTTAGAGATAACAATGAGTTCATTTAAGACATTCTAAAACCTTGAGATTTCTGTAGGACATCAAAGTGGAAATGTCTTATTGGCTGAGGGGGAATATCTGAAGTTTAGGGCAGAAGTATAGAGTGAGATGAGAGATTTAAAATTGGATCATGTAGGGAGAATATTTAAAGTGTGAAGAGAAATGAGCAGATAGGTAGGTGACTCTTCAAGCACAAGTTTCAATATCAGACTAGGACCCATTGGTGCAGATGTGATCGAACAATAGTTGCCTGGACTGAACCACAACTCATGGCTTAAGCAGATGGAATATCATGCAGGTGTCACTTCAGGAGGTGGGGTATTCATGCAAGGGCAAACCAGGAGTCCAGGAGAGTTTATGCCACCCATGACCAATAAAGGATGGAGCCCTTTTCTCCTTCCAGTTTGACAACCTTTAGTTTGCTTTGGTACAGAAGGTCTATTAGGTTCCAACACAGCAATAGCCAGGTTGATAAACCATCCTTGTAATGAGCCTTCCTTCCTTCCCTGTATCACTCTGCCCCTCACTCTTTCTTCCCAAGTTAACTCTCAAAGTGATTGCCTGCTTTCAGTATTTTCTCTCACATTAGAAAAATATTTCAATATTCCATTTGGTATCCCATTTGATAAAAATATTTGATGTTCCATGTACCTAAAACCTAGGTGCATACCTACAAAACCACCAAAACCACATAAAAAGGAAGGTCATTATATAGAAAATTTGGCTTTGCAAATGAAGCTGTAATTTTCCAAAATACTTTAAAAATTTATTGTAGCCATGCCTTTTCTTTATATAAGCCCTATCTAATGGTAGAGTTCACTTAAGAGTATACCTCAGAGTATATTATATAAAATATATTTTGCATTTCAAAAGTTTATCTAGGACTCTCTTAAAACTGTGAGGATCTATAAATACTCCTAACACATTTTTCCCCAGTTTTAGAACTTCAGTGAATACAAAGCTCTTAAACTTTACTTTCATAGAAAGGATATATGGGTTATCAAAAGGCAGCTTTAAACAGGTTAGTCTCAATTATTCAACATTAAGGGATTTGTTATTAAGATAGTTTTATATATTCAAATCACTTACTTAAAATTAAACATTATAAAAGGACTTTTTAATTGTGTTATTGATTCTGACAGCCAGTTTTCTTGTATACTAGGCATTTGCAAACTTTTCCCATCAAGAGCTAAGTAAATACTTTGGATTTCAGAGGACACAGGGTCCCTGCCATTCCGACTCAACAGAGCCCCTGTAGTATGAAAACAGCCTGGAGAATAAAAACAAATTGGTATGTCTCTCTCCCAATTAAAAACAAAACACAGCCTTTCTTTTTCATAAGCCTTCCAATTAAAGGGAAAAAAAAAACCCTTTATTTACATGTTTTCTGACCCCTGATCCTTATAACAATCCACTGTAGATTCCACAAGGACTTGTATTCTTTTAATATTGGAATAGAAGCAGATGTTTTGTTGATCTTAGAAATTGTGTTATTCTTCATTAGAATACTTTATTGTTGTTTTTTCCTGATTACCCATGTTCAGATTACCAATCTGACCATAACTTTTAAATATTCCCAAGCATTATAATTTGCTTAGATTTGTTTAAATGGTTGTATAATTAAGCAACCAACACTAACTGGCCTTTTCTCCCTGACCATGGAGACAGAGCACACTGATTACTAACTGAATGGTATATTGAGAATTGATCATCTGTTTTTTAAAATATACACTAAAAACAAGCTTGGGGTAGAACCTGTCTTCTGGCACCTTAGAAGGTCAGAACATAGAGTGATGGTTCTCTGATGAGGTTGAAGTTAAAATATATGTTTTCAGAAAATTTAATAGAATAGTTTGGAAAAAGGTCAGTGACATAAGGATGAAGGAAATGCAAAGGAGTGTGAAAGTGAGGCTTTCAGAAGGAAAACCTCACTTTTAACTCTCAGATTCTTATGAAATCTATGGAAGTGAGTGTCCTACCCTTAAGACAAAGGAATCACTTTTAATGATCTGTATATTATTACTGTTCATTCTTCTATCTAAAAACATATCGTACATGAATATCTAGTTTTCTAAGAATAGTCCTTTACCCATACCTGAACACACGTTAGGGGACATTCTCTTTTACTAGCACATCACACCGTGCTGCTTAGAGTGTAACTGAGTTCCTGACTTACTCCCCCACTGGCTTTTTCCTCAGAGGTCTTACCTTTTCCTGTATGCTTAGATAATTTCATGTAAAATTAATTTTTAAGAGATTAGTTAGAGGTAAAGCTTCGATTTCCATGTGTTTCAAAATTAGGAGACTTCTAGGGCTAGTGATTTCTTTTTAAAAGACCATTGCTTACCTGCATTTTCTGTGGAACAAACACATGTCAACATGCACCTCAGCAACCTGGCTGTTTTCTATGTGTGCTTAGATTTTAGGTTACACTGAGACTTATTTACTGCAGAGTTCATCTGCCAGACAAAATGTTGACTAATGGTTCTGTATCTTGGTCTCCGTAACATATATGAAAATGGCATGACCTCGAGTATGAGTTCATAGCAAGGACCGGTGTCCCTGTCATGTGAACGCCTATCTGCACTGCCCACAGGGAGCAGTGAAGTGGACAGTCAGGAAACGAGCAGTGAGAATAGTATCTCAACTGACTTTAAATTGCATTATGGCCTCTCGTGACTTCTGCCGGGGCACTTGCAGCATCGCATAAGTACATCTTTTAAAATCCCAAGAATGAAGAGCAAATTGAAGCAAATTCTATACTAAGTGGCCTCCATATTGTTCTAGTTCTAATTTTATTGCAACTTTGAAATGTTGTCATTAAAGGATATTCATATTTCACACAAGCTTATTTACCGAGAGCTCATTATGAGATGCAGTGTTATTTTGGGTGTGGTTTATGTAAAGGCGGAGAACTAGAGAAAGCAGAATAGGTTTTTAGGGAGTAAAAATTTACAGGGAGCGCATAAAAATTGGAAGTAATTTTCTCTCAAGTCTTAGATGGTATAGAGGAGGCTATAAGACACAAACAGACATCCTCCAGAGTTTAGGAAAAAGCAGGCAAATTTTGTTTTGAGCAATAGAATAAATAAATTTGTGCATAATGTATATTCTTCTGATAGCAAGATGAAATAGACAGAAATCTGATTTAAGAGGCATTCATATACTATGTCTTTTAAAAAATTGTTATTGAATTTATTGGGATGACAGTGATTAATAAAATTATATAGGTTTCAGGTGTACAATTCTATAATACTTCATCTGTGTATTATATTATGTGTTTACCACCCCAGGTCAATTCTTGTTTCATCACCATTTATCCCCCTTTACCCTCTTCTACCTTCCCACATGCCCTTTCCCTTTGGTAATCACCATATTGTTGTCTGTGTCTGTGAGGTTTCCTTTCTTTCTTTTTCTAATCCCTTCACCTTTGTACCCAGCCCTGCAACTCCCCTCCCCTCTGACAACTGTCAGTCTGTTCTCTATCTTATAGTCTGTCGTCGTATCTTAGTTATCAGACAGAACACTTTACATGCCTAAGGCATTTGCATGTGTGTAAAATATCTTAGTTATCAACAGGCAACTTCTTTAGGATTTCAATTTGCTCTTTTAAACACAGAGTTAGAATTAGCTGGTAGTTCTCAAATTTTCTTAATTTTCAGAAAATCTGGAGTATTTTTTTTTAATGTAGATTTTCATTCACTATATCAGATGATTTTTCACCCAGGGTTTTTTTTTTAATGTTAAGATTCTTTGGACTCTCCTACAGAGCTTCTGTGGTGGGAAAATGGAGACAACTATACTTGGACAACAATAAAAAAATGGAATTAAAATATAGCCCTGGCTGGTGTAGCTCAGTGGATTGAGCGCGGGCTGCAAACCAGGCATTGCAGGTTCGATTCCCAGTCGGGGCACATACCTAGGTTGCAGGCCATGTCCCCCAGCAACCGCACACTGATGTTTCTCTCTCTCTCTCTCGCTCTCTCTCTCTCTCTCTCCCTCCCTTCCCTCTCTAAAAATAAATAAATAAAATTAAAAAAATATATATATAAACAAACAAGCAAAACAAATAAATGTATGTCTCCATTCTGCAAAAAAAAATCCTGGGTGATTCTGATGGTAAGACAAGTTTTGGAAACATTAGATTAAGTGTTATCTACATTAGGTTTCGCAGTTATTGAATGGCTGAATTTATTTTAAAAATATCTGGCAATGAATTGTAAATGTTACTAGTCATTCTAGCTTATCTCCTGAGTAGCATCAAGGAGTCCTATATTCTCTCTTACATTGTCTTAAAAAGACACCAACTTAAATGTAGTTGATGGAAGATAGCTGAATTATAATAAACAGTGATGTTTTATACTCTTAATACCAGCATTTACTCCTGGTGAACACTGTATCTGCATTTTTAGTTTTGTAAAAGGATGCTATCTCTTTCTATGGATTGACCACTGACTATATTTTCTTTCTGGTAGCGTCTCTTTAGAATATTCCACATCGCCTTCCTCTATGTACTCATCAGTTATACTTCTGATCTTGATCCTTTTCAAGATTTCTGTTCTTGAGAACCAAAATTTGATAACCAACTGGCATAGATATTCAGACATGTTTCCAGTTTTATTTTCATTTTATATGAATAAAGTGGAATTTTGGGTTTATGTTCAGTTTTGGGGAAAACTGTCTGGGTCAGTGAAGACCAGGACACCAGATGACCGCACCGAGGAGTGTGAGACCCTAGAGCTTACTCTGCTGTGGAATGGCTGGGCGGGAAGGGAAAGTTCCAGGTGGTAACTGTTCAGTGTGATCTTACCTAGTGCTTTAAAGTGAGTTCTGGTTTGAGGCACTGCTGGAGACTAACCTTCTCTTGAAAAGAAGCCCGCTGGGCAAAGACTTGACAGCAGAGGGCAGGAGTGAAAGAGAGAAATCTGCCTTCTCCCATTAGGTGACTCTGAGGTGGCAGTGCTTGGACCTTTTCCTCAGAACCGGGTCTAGGGATGCCCTGCCTAGTCACCAGAGAGTGCAACGAGAGAAGTTTTGATAATTAATTTCTTGTTTTTAAGGGGAAGATATATAGTAAGTTATTAGAAATTGATATTTGATTTTTATTTTTGCTTGAACAAAAAATGTGATGCTTGATAAGTTTGGGAAAAATAAGAAAAGTAAGTAAGAAAATCATCAGTTAGAAATAAAGGGTTATTCTTTATCATTTAATTTGACATAAAATGCATTTTTTTTGCTATTGACCAACATTAGGAATCCTATTATACAAATAGTTGTAGCAAGAAGGGTTGTCACCTGGTTTGATGAAATTTTTGTAAATGATTTCTGGCAAAACTTTGAGCAAATATATATGTATATGTGCAAGAAAATTGAATTTGCCCAGCCAGCCTGGAAAATGCATCCAATCTCACAGACTCAAGATCTAGAAAGTTCTTCTTGCAAATAGATTGACAAATAAAGGTTTTATCAGTAGACAAGCCAAAGAGCGCTCATGTAAAACGTAGCTGATCATACTAGCTGTCACATCTTCACAAACTGAAAGAAAATAAACAACAACAAAAAATCCTTCAGAAGTTAATGAATCCTAGCATGAATGAAAATGTAATAGCTCCCTTAAAATGTTTTTAATATTTTTACAGTAAGAAATAATGTAGCAATAAAATGTCTCTTAACTATTCAAGCATAACTTTAGTTGCAACAACTTCTATGCAGATTTTACTCTACATCTTTATAATTAAAATTATCCACTTTTACAAGCAATTAGGGAGAGATATTTAATTACTATGTCAAAGGTTTTAAAACATTTGTGGATATTTCTGTGTGCTGTGCTTGTAATTCTGTGGTTTAGTAAGGCCTGTTACATACTTTAGCCTTAACCTAAGCATAAATATATGTGAAATCAGAGATTCTGATGAGCTAGATTTTTTCCCTTTTAAGCTACATTATATGCTTCTGATATTAAAATTAACAACCAAATATATCTTCGAATAGCATTTTGGTAATAATAGCTTAAATGACTACTTACGTTTCCACATGTAAGCAACAACAAAGATAACTTAAAAATCTGATTTTTATTTCAAGAAAGTCGAATTTGAAGAGCAATTGCAAAGTGTACGTGCACCTGACAGTAGCAAAATCTTAAAATAAAAACTTCAAATGTCATAACTTTTTAAAGAACAAATCAAGTATTGGCTTCAAAAACAATTATTATAACTAAATTGATATTTTAAAATCTTAATTGAAACAGTGTTTACTTTAGAAAAACAGTATGTAGGACATGCTTATCTGTGTTAAGAATTTGAAGTACAATTACATGCATGAAAAAAATTAAAGTGTGTGTGATGTATACAACACAGAGTGGGGTAAAAGTAGGTAAAGTAGGCTTCCAGTTGCGGGTATGTGAGTTTGTTCTTATATTACTATTTGTTGATTTTTGCATCAATTTCCATATGAACATTTGTGAACCTACTTTTGCCCCACCCTGTATTATATTATTGATAATATTACAGTGCTAAACACTTAGTAGATGCTACTTACTTGTTATCAGAATTAATAATTATCTAAACAGAAAGAACTATTTAAATTTGTCTTGTATTATTTGCATAGCTTCTCTTTTCATTTAACTCCTATCAGTCACTATCACATTAGCATACAAGCTTAGAAGCATAATAAAAATTAAAAGACTAATATGAAGTAAAAATTTGATTAAAGCATTTGGACTTGTTAAACCAGTCAAGAATGAGACCATTTTTTGAATGCTTTGGATATCTTTTTGCCAACAGAGTCCACTTATAGACCTATGGGTGAGTTATTTAAACTTTCTGGCTCTCATTTATTCAAACAGAAAATAAACACTTTGGATTCTAAATGCTATCTTAGGTCTCATTTCATGCATAAATTATTTTTAAAATAATATTTTTAAAAATCATTGAAGCCCACCTGAAACTAATATAGCTATCTAATACATGCAGATTATTTAAAATAAATCTTTTTTAAATTTGTTATTCTATTACAGTCGTCCCAATTTTTCCCCATTGCACTCCCCTGCCCTGCCCACCCCTGGGTCCCACAGGCAATCCCCACCCTGTAGTCCATGTCCATGGGTCATTCATACATGTTCTTTAACTAGGTTGTTCCCCTTCATTCCTCTCTTATCCCCTTCCCCCCTCCCCTCTGGTCCCTGTCAGTCTGTTTCTTGTTCCCATGCCTCTGGTTCTATTTTGCTTGTTTGTTTATTTTGTTGATTAGGTTCCACTTATAGGTGAGATCATATGGTATTTGTCTTTTGCAGCCTGGCTGATTTCACTTAGCATAATAAATGAAGTTTATATTTACCCAGATAGAAAGTGGTGCTTGAGAAATAGCTAGAGATTAAAGGAAGGATCTGGAAAGGCAGATATCATAAATTTTGGAGTGGAAAAGGTGGGTAAGGACAGGCAGACACTGAATTGGAATCCAGGAACAAGGCCGAGTGAGGAATAGACACAAGGAGTTGTAAAAAGAAAAAAGAAACAGGGCTTGTCGACAGCTGGGATGTATGGTATGAAATACTGGGACAATCAGTATATTTTATTCATTTTTGTATCTTTGATAATCGTGTGCTATGTAAACCATGTGGGCAATATGGTATGACATCGAAAGTAACATCAGAAGTTTTAGTTGGAATTGGAAGTTTCGTTTTCCCCTAAAATATGGACAGCCTTACTGTGTGCTCACCACTGTGCTAGGTGCTGTGTATAGTGTTAGGACCCCAGCAAGCCTCACACAGCTTGTCCTGAAAGTCTCCTACAAGAGGAAGATAAACACTGAGCTGCACAAATACTGATATAATTCAAAAGAATATATGCACCCCTATGTTCATACAGCATTATTATTATTTTGAGCTGATGCTTTCTACTGTCTCTAAATAAAAAAATATATGGTGTCTCTGCCAGTATATGTCTAGGAAACAGTGGTATGCTGACTTGTGAGTTTGTGAGTAGGGTAAAGTCCCAGACCATTTACAATTTCTGTCTGAACACACACAAAGAATTGCAAACCCAAACACCTGTGGGAACCAGGCAAGGGACATGAATTGAGAGAACTAGGTCATGTATAAAATAATAAATGGTAACTGACACTTAGCCTGAGAATTAGCCTGAGAATGGTAACTGACACTTAGCCTGAGGTGTGCAGGAAGGCTTCACAGGGATGGTTGCAACAGTGTCTTCTTGTAACACATTCTACTTTTAAAATATTGGCAATCTATTTGATTTGAAAGCACTATCTGGGAAAAACTAAGCTCCTGAGTGTCAGGATGTTACCACTTAGTTGTTGTTGTTATTGTTTGGTTGTTTTTTATTTTCTGTCCTACATGGTGAGGTACTCAAAGACAAGGACAAACTTTTTTCTCCTTAATAACCATGGAAGCACTTGGCACAAGGACAAAGTATACGCTCATTAAGGAATCAAAAATTCTTACCAGCTCTGGCTAGTGTGGCTCAGTGGATTGAGTACGGGTCTGCACACCAAAGGGTCGCCAGTTTGATTCCCAGTCAGAGCACATGCCTGGGTTGCAGGCCTAAAGAGGGTTTTTATAATGTCTTTATTTTCATTGTTTCTGCATTCTTAGTCATGGAAATACCAAATGAAAACAAGTGGACACACTGGGAGAAAACACAAATATTTATTCTCTAGGAAATTATTAGTAGATAGTAAGAAAAGATTTTTCATAGTTGAATTGAAAAATACATTGAGATACTTCAGATTACTGTATGCTATCTATCAAATGCCATGCATTAAATTAGCGTTAAAAAATAATAGTTGAGTACTGGTGACTTGTGACAATAAGTATAGGATAAATGTTTCTTGTTTACTGAGGTATGATTTATATAAGTAAAATCCATCATGTGTAGGGGAGCAGCTCTGTAAATTTCAACCAACATACAGTTGTGTGACGACTGACACAACCAAGATGGACATACTTTCACCATCTCTCTACACTCTCCATTTTCCTTTGTAGTCAGTCCCCTCCCTTTCCCTCCAGTCCTGACAGCACTGACCTGATTTCTTTTCCTATAATTCTGTCTTTTCTAGATGCTATATAAATGGGTTGATAAAATATATAGCCTTTTGAGTCCAACTTCGTTAAGTTTATTTATATTTATATATTTTTATTTTTGTTCAAGTACAGTTGTTTCCATTCCCCACCCCCCATTCAGCCATGCCCATCTCCTACCCTCGATCCTACCCCCCTTTGATTTTGTCCATGGATCCAGCTTCTTTGACTTGGTGTAATGCTTTTTGAGATTTACAGAAGTTGTTGTATCGGAAGTTGCTGATTTATCATGTTTGTTCCCTTTCATTGCATTGTCAAGATCTACTACAATTTACTTACTTATTTACCAATTAAGGGATATTTGAATTCTCTCCAAATTTTGGACACCATAAATAAAGCTTATGTAAACCTTGTGAACAGGTTTTTGTTTAGACGTGTCATTATTTCTCTTGAGTAATCAAATACTTAATGTGAGATTGCCACATCATATAGAAGTATGTGTTTAATTTTACAAGAAATTGTCAAATCATTTTCCAAGGTGGCTATACCATTTTGAATTGTCACTAGCTATGCATAGGAGTTCCAGTTGCTCTACATATGATATGTGCTTTCTTTTTCTTTTTTTAATTGTTGTTCAAGTACAGTTTTCTACCTTTTACCCCATTCCTCCCCATCATCCCAACCCTCCTTGCCTCCCTCACCAGTTTTCACACCTCCTTGTTATTGTCCATATGTCCTTTATAATTGTTCCTGTAAACCCTTCACCCTTTCCCCCCATTATCCCCTTCCCTCTCCCCTCTGATCACTGTCAGCCTGTTCTCAATTTCAGTGTCTTTGGCTACACTTTGCTTGCTTGTTTATTTTGTTGATTAGGTTCCTGTTAATGGTGAGATCATATGGTATTTGTCTTTCACTGCCTAGCTTAATTCACTTAGCATAATGCTCTCCAGATCCATCCATAATGTTGCAAAGTGTAGGAGCTCCTTCTTTCTTTCTGCTGAGTACTACTCCATTGTGTAAATGTACCACAGTTTTCCGATCCATTCAGTGCTTTTATAAATTTTCAACAAGAATTCCTTTTTTTAGTCTTTCTAAAGATGCATTACATTAAATATTGATATATTATGCTTAATTTTCTTTATTCTTTTCCAAATATATGATGGCTAAAGTAGATGGGTAGTTGAATTAATTCCATTTTTTTCTATTTTATTAGTTGTTAAAACCTATAAAGAACACACATATACACATATATATCATATATATAGGAAATTGAAAATGGTTGGTAAAAATTATGATTATATTATGTGTTACATATATATTATAACAATAGTTTCCACATCATTTAAAACCTTTTGTGTATGAAGGACCCATGGACAAAGCCAAAGCGGGGAAGGATTGAAGGTGGGAGGTGGGTGTGGGTGGGGTGGGAGAAAGTGGTGGTGGGAAAATGGAGACAACTGTACTAGAACAACAATAAAAAAACAATTTTGGCCAATAATTCAGAGTTTCCTTAAAGGATGAGTTCAGGTACATCTCTACAGCCCTGTTAATATTTGAGTCTTAGTTACAGTAGAACAAAAGTTTCAGTGCAGTTGACAAGGCTACTCCATCTTTATTTGAGTGTGCAGCAGCCCATGAAAAGAACAATTTAGAAGAGCTAGATTACTTAATAAAATTTCCAAGCCAATAATAGTTCTAATGTAAGTAGAATTGGCCTTTAGAGATATAGCAGGTCATTTAGACCAAACTGGAATTTTCGATTGCCCTTTAAGCCATTCAGTAAGTATTAATAGAATTTAGGAGGAAAATTTGGCTCTCCTAATTTTCACCATGGGCAATACTGTCTCACATACAATAATGTTTATATTGACTATCCTTCTATTTATTCTGGGAAAATCACTAGAAGTGAAAGACAGTTTTCCAAAATAAGACATTTGGTTTTGCTCTTTTTTGTGTGTGTGATTATTTTTTAGGACTAGTTTCTCAGGATACATTGCAAAGCTTTCTGTAAGACTAAATTAAATACTAGACAAAAATAAAATTGAACCTCACATTCATTACTTTTTAGGAAGATGTGATATATTATCAAGCAAGCTTTTTTAAAAAAAATGTCTGACAGCTGTTAGAGAGGAGTTGGAGGGTCAATGGGTAAAAAAGATGAAGGATTAGGCAAAAACCAAAAACAAACAAATGAAAAAAACTAACCTCATAGACAAACAACAGTGTCATGATTACCAGAGGGGAAGGTGGATGGGAGGAGGTAGACCAGGGTGTAGGTGGAATAAATGGTGATGAAAGAGGACTTGACTTTGAGTGGTGAACCAACAATACAATGTATAGATGATGTATTACAGTATCCCAGAAAGCTGTAATTTTATTAACCAATGTCACCCCAATAAATTTAGTAAAAAGAGACTGAGACACCAATTACATATACAAATTAACATTTTTTATATCTCAAGTTGAAACTTTGTTCATTATTTCTCAAGAATGCTAACATTTAGAGGGTTAAGAAGTTGAAGATATTTTGGTAAAAATTATAATTAAATTATGTCTTAGAGCTCTATGACCCAACTGTCCTCTGCCTTGGACTATTTCTGTGTCTTCCCATTGGCATTGAATGCTGATAGAAACAGTATCAAAATGCTTATCATATAATATGAAGTAAACTCTAATACAAATATGCCTGTGTAGACAGCATCCACTCAGAAAAGCTGTTGTAGCTACCTGGTGTAGCCCACAAATGGGAAAATTTGTAATTTTTTATAAGTGGCCAATTTTTTAACAAAAGGCATAATTTGAAACAGTTGATCCCACACTCTCGAATGGAATTTAATATGTGTATATATGCTAAAATTGTCTTACATTTATATTACAATAAGTATCTAAACTTTGGAACAAATGAATAAATAAGAAAAACAAACAAAAACTCATATATATAGACAGCAGTATGGTGGTTGCCAAAGGAAGAGGGATGGAGGGCTAGCAAAGGGTAAAGAGGGTCAACTATGTGTTGGTGGAAGAAGATTTGAATTTGGGTGGTGAATACCAATACAATATACATATACTGTATCACAAAATTTTACACTAGAAACCTATATAATTTTAGTAATCAATGTCACCCCAATAAACTTTAATTAAAAATTAATTTGTGATTCTGATATCAATATTCTATCTTTCCTCATAATTAAGACAATCATCAGTATTGTAGCCAAGTCAATGATGTTTTTTATCCTTTTTTTTAAAATTATTGGTTATTCTATTACAGTTTCCCCAGTTTCCTCCTCTTTGCCCATCCCCATCTCATACTGGGCCCACATTCCCTCCAGCAATCCCTGACCCTAGTTCATGTCTGTGGGTCATGCATGTATGTTCTTTGTCTATTCCATTTCCTATACTGTTCTTAGCATCCCCCTGACTGTTCTGTACCTACTACTTTGTGCTTCTTAATCCCTTCACCATTTCCCCTATTCTCACCCTCCCTCTTCCCAACTGATAACCCTCCAAATGATCTCCACAGCTATGATTCTTTTTCTGTTCTGCTTGTTTGCTTAGTTTGTTTTTTAGATTCAGTTGCTGATAGTTGTGAAGTTTTTACCATTTTAATGTTCATAGACAGTTTTTATCTTCTTTTTCTTAAATGAGTCCCTTTAATATTTCATATAATAATGGCCTGGTGATGATGAACTATTTTAATTTTACCTTATCTGGGAAGCACTTTTATCTGCCCTTTCATTATAGAGCAATCTAGTTTGTAGGTCCTTGCTTCCTATCACTTTGAATACTTCTTGCCAGTCCCTTCTAGCCTGAAAAGTATCTTTTGAGAAATCAGCTGATAGTCTTATGAAAACTCCTTTGTAGGTAACTCTCTGCTTTTCTCTTGCTGCTTTTAAGATTCTCTCTTTGTCTTTAACCTTTGCCATTTTAATTAAGATGTATCTTGGAGTGGGCCTCTTTGGGTCCATCTTGTTTGGATTGTCTGTGCTTCCTGGACTAGTATGTCTATTTCCTTCACCAAGTTAGGGAATTTTTCTTTCATTATTTTTGAAATAAGTTTTCAATTTCTTGCTCTTTCTCTTCTCCTTTCAGCACCTCTATGATTCAAATATTGGTACCTTTGAAGATGTCCCTGTTTTCTATAGGAAAAAAAAAAGAGGAGTGCTCCTTAGCCTTTCTTGGGGTTTTTTTGGATTATTTTTTCTTCTTGCTGTTCTGATGGAATGTTTTTTCTTCATTATGTTCCAAATCATTGATTTGATTCTTGATTTCATTCACTCCCCTATTGGTTCCCTGTAAATTGTTCTTTCTTTCACTTAGTGTAGACTTCATTTCTGCCTGGGTTTTTTTTTCATGCTATTGAAGTACCCAATGACTTCCTTAAGCATCCTAATAACCAGTGTTTTGAACTCTGCATCTGATTGATTGCTTATCTCCATTTCATTTAGTTCTTTTTCTGGAGTTTTGTTGTGTTCTTTCGTTTGGGCCGTATTTCTTTGTCTCCTCATTTTGGCAGCCTCCCTGTGTTTGTTTCTATGTATTAAGTAGAGCTGCTTTGACTCCCTCTATTAGTTGTGTGGCCTATTGTTGAAAAGTGCACCAGTAAGTTGGATGGGGTGGAGCCTTAGGTTATCACCAGAAAGCAACAACCCGTGTCACCACCTTGTAGCTCTGTGTGGGTGAGGGCCCAAAAATGCTGCTGCCTGGCCTCTGGAGTTTTGTCCGGAAGGAAGCTGTTTCCCAACACTCACCCTGATGCCAAACACCTAAATTTCTCCCTGTGTGCCACTGGTACCCTTCCAGCTGCTGCCCTAGTACTAAAGTCCAAAGGGAATGAGTCTCAGTAAGTCCTAAGTCCGATGCAGGCCTTTAAGAAGAGGCTCCTGAGGATCCCATAGTTTCTTCTGCTACCCCAATCCTCACTGGTTTTTGTAGCCAGAAGTTATGCAGACTTATCTTCCTGTCTCTGTAACCTTGGTATGAGTGGTCTAGTGTGAGGCTGGGATGCCTCATTCCCAAGGTATCCCTGTCAATTTTCATCCACTACACATGGGTGTGGGACCCCCCCATTCTACTTATCCATGTCCCTGTGCCTCTCTGTCCATCTCCACCCCTCCACCTGTTTGAATGAATGTGTTTTTTTTTTAATTCTTTGGTTGTCAGACTTCCATATAATATGATTTTCTGATGATTCTGGGTGATATTTGTTTTGTAGTCTAGTTGTACTTTTTTCTTGGTTGTACAAGGAGGCTATCCATGTTCACCTATGCCTCCATCTTGACTAGAAGTCCAATGATGTTTATTCTTATATATCTTAGTTTTCCCTTTTCCTTGCATCTTGTGAACCTTCTGTTAGCATACCCTATATGGTACTGCAGTAGGATTGATACATCATGATCCAAGAAATGTATTAGTAATTAATTGGTCTTTTGACTTTTTCCTGTTGTTCACTCAACTGCAGTCTTTTTTCCCTATAAAAGAAAGTTATTGTGCCAAATTCTTCTTGTTTATTAGAATTATTGTATGATTCTGTATAGAATATTCTTTCTGCATTTTTGTTTTCTTTAAATCCTGCTGGTGGTAAAAAGAACCATGCACTTTATATTTGGAGAGGTCCTTTGTAAAGCAGCTGCAGGACACTTCCTGTATATCGTTGTTAAATGTTCCTTGATTTATATTAGATGAACTGTATTTGCCCATTAGTTAGATGCATAAAACTTTTCCATGTTGCTTAATTCCTTTAGTGACAAATCAGGAAGAAAATCTGGTAATTCTCAAGAAAGACTAGAAAGTTGGAAAAAAATGTCAAGAGGCTTAATGTTATTAATTTGACCTTTTAAAAGTTCCCCTAACTAAAACATTAATAAATAATATATGAGACAACTTTTAATGGAAGATGTATTTTGAAAAATGAAATAAAATTGAAACTCCTACACCCATCATTTATGAGAAAAAAATGAAATAGAAACATATATGAATCTAATAGTGGAAAAAGAGAACCTGTTTCTCAAGTTTGCGTTTGCTTGAAGTTCATTATTAAATTATAGCAGGATTCCTAGTAAGTATGCAACTTATTTGCATAAGTATTAAAATAATTCATCATGATTAATTCTGTTATAGTAAATCTCAGCCCTAATCACAATCTGCTGTATACTGCAGTGGTTTGTCAGTATTTCATATTTTAATAGAGTTTTGGTGGCATTGCAGCTCCTATAACAGCACAGATGTCATCTGAGTTCACTGTGATTAATGTGGTTCTGAAGGAGATTTAAAGCGATTAGCCAGCTTCATAAAGTGTTACAGAATAAGGTTGGTGTAAGAGAAATTTTGAAGCTTTTCGATATGTACATTCTAGCAAGTACCACTGACAGTAAATTAGATTTCTCAAAGGATTGAAGAGGTTTAACTTGGAAACAGAAGAACTACTAGGGCAAAGGTGGGAAAAGGGAACAATAATTTTCCTTAGAATGCTTGAGGGATTAGAAGAAACCTGGGCAAGTGTAGAAATAATGTTTGAAGGTAGAGGGAAATAGATACCAATCTTATATGGGCTTGTGACTAGTAGTATTCAGACAGAGAGACAAAATGCCTAATTAGGGAGATTATTGCAAGAGGTACTTTTAATGGTTCTGAAGAGAGTATTTTAGGTAAATTCCAAATTCTTTTTTAACAATGAATTTCTATAAATTAGTTTCTTTATAATGACAACAAGTTTCTCATATTTGTCTTAGATTTTGTTGGAGGCTTCAGTGGGAGATAGCTTCACAGGAGGGATTGCAACTGGTGATGTGTCATTAATGGACTGTATCCTCTATCCCGGTAAGAAAGCATATTTCAATATGTGACTATTTTCAAACCTGTTTAGTTAAAAAACTTATCAAGGAAATCAACATTTCACTTCAGCAAATATTCCAAAATATACTCAATTCTATTCTCTCAAATATGTTAACCCTGGAAGAGATTATTATAAATTTTTACTCATACTTAACCTTAAAATCTTTGCAAAGATGAAAAAAAGGTTTGGATCAGTTGTGTTTGTTTCTCATCACATGCAAAATATTAGGAAATCATGTCTGAAGTTAAACTGTAATTCTATTATATTTGAGGGGTTTTAATAACCAAATTGTTTGCCTTGTAAGTACATTGCTTAAGAGACTTTGTTAACCTCTCATTTACCTTCAGTGGTGTTTTATTCTCAGGCTACACTACACACACACACATACATGTGTGTGTACATATGTATACATGTATACATATATGTATATACATATTCTTAAAAATGGTTGTCAACCATTTTCTCTCCATGTTATAGATTTTCCATTGAAAATCTCATGCATATTTCATAGATACTTATATTTCTATTCTCAAAATTTTCCCTGAACTGAAGACATATACTAACCACCTACTCAACATCTCAACTTAGATTTCTAATGGGAATCTCAATTATAGAGAGGGAAAATAACCCAAAGCAAATACATCCCGGTGGAAGCATTCCAGTCTGTGCTTAATGATTCAGTAGGACTGGATATCAAGGTCTTGGGGATTGATTCTGGCAGTGAGGCCAGATGCTCTTAAAATACATGACAGGAGGGGCATAGTTTTCTTCCTAGAGTGATCAGGGGCTGGGTATTTAAAAATCATTTGCAATAATCTATGCAGAAAGCACTGTCATGTGCTCACAGCTTAACCTCAACTTTGAGCACATGACAGTAGCATTATTGATCAGAGCCCCTCCCCAGACATAATCAGAGAACTGGATTCCAGTTCTTTCCCTTGTAGCAATGTGACACAGCTTTGATCTTCTACCTCATCATTCTGGCAGGATTAACTACCATAACCACTCTGTGCAGTGGTGCCCAGAGAACTTGACCGGAAGACAAATCCCTTTCTGGATCGCCAGCAAGAAGGAAATCAGAATCGAACAAGTTTGCCCTAACTCTCAATGTCTAAAAGTAAATTCTTGATTACCAATTGTCCCTCAATTTTATCATTCTTCTATGCCTCCTTGTCTAAGTAAGTGATAGTTTATTTCTAGTTACTTATTCTTAATTAATACATCTGGTTGGCCACTAGCTTCAGATAGATCCAGAGTTCACTGCATCTTATCACTCTCATATCCTCCCCTTGGTCCATGCCACACTGTCTCTGAACGGATTACTACAATTGCTTTTTAAGTGATCCATCTGCTTTCACCCTTAAACCATATCATCTGTCTTCAAAACAGCAGCCAGAATGATCCTTTTCAAAATTAGATAATATCATGTCACCCTGTCATTAAGAGTCTTCCTACAACCATCATATCTCATTTAGAGCAAAAGAAGCCAAACTTCTTCCAATAGCTTCCAAGGAACAAATGACTGGCTCCTTTATCCCTCTCTGACTTCACCTCCAGTAAGGTGCCTCTGATTAACTTCTCTCAACTATAAGGCCTCTTGACTAAGTCTTGACCACTCCAACTCATTTATGCCTCAGGGCCCTTACACCTACTCTTCCCTCTTCTTGGAATATGCTTCCCCCAGATACTCACTTGACTCTACTTCTTTCTAATCTCTGCTCAAAGGTTTCTCCCTTAATATAGCCTTCTCCGAACACTATACAATCACACACAGATACACATATAAACACATCTTTTCCTTGTCTGATACTTTCCATCTCCTTGCCCTGATATCATTACTTTACAACACCTATCCCTCTTACAGTTAAATTTGTATTTTTCCCCACAATAATGTGAGCTGCATGAGAGCACAAATTTTACCTGTTCTCTGCCTTACCGGCAACTTAAATGGCCTCTGGCATATAATAGTTCTCAACAAATGTTTGTTGCTTAGATGTTGGATAGAGAGCTGTCAATTTCTTTTTAAGTGTTTATAAACTTTTGTTATATATTTTAGTTTACTGCTAAAATATAAAGTATTTCTACATGTAAGATATGATGTCATATGTCAGGTTGATATTTTTTTGAAAGTGAAATCTCAGTTTCTTACAAATACAAGCGTTTATTCCATGTTCTTAGGTATTGGTTAGTATAGCACAATAACAGCAAAAATATTTTTTTCTTGCTTGTAGTTCTGCATAATTCTGTGTAGTTCTAAGCTATGTATTTCTGCCCCATGTGCCCTATCTATATGAGTCCAAGGCTGAAGGACCAAGCCCCTACGTAACACACTCTGCTGTCAAAGTAGAGGGAGGGAAAAGAGGACATGCTAAAGCTTCTTCTGGGACATGGTAGGCACCATGTCTGTTCCTGTCTGTTGGTCAGAGCAAGTTATGTGATAGAAACTGAAAATGGGGCGGGGAAACGTTCTCTGCTGGCAGGGAGCTTGGCAAGGTTAGAAAACACAGAAATGGGCACAATAGTATAACCTACCACTCACATGTATCATCTCACATGATTTCATAACTTTTTAAGGGCCTAAAATAGTGCCTGGTTCATCATTGATGAATAGATATTGAATGCTAAATAGAATTGCTGGCTTTGTTATCTCAATCTTATGGAGAAAACTGAGGGGATAACCTGCTACTTACTGTATAGTGGCAAAATATGATGTCTACTTCCTTGGACCATAATGTTAACCACTGTTACTATAATGATCAGTGAGTCTACTAACCTAGAAAAGACAAGAGTACAATTTCCATTTTAAAGATGTGAAAAATTAAACTTAAGGAGCATTAGTGACCTGGAAGAGAATATACAGGGCAGGATGAAACTTTCACCTAAGCTTGTCTGATGTCAAAGGCCAGAGATTCTTCCCACATCAACTCGCACTGTCAGCTTGGGGAGAATCCCTGGCCGGAGCGCAGAGAACAACAAAGAACAAACAAACGAGCACTGTCCACACTGTTGCTGTTGCAATTATGCTGTTTAATACATTCTGTGGCTGATGGTTCCACAGTGGAGAGGGAAGCACTGCCAGAAACAAAGGCAGAGATGTGAAGTATCAGTTACAGACCAGTAGTCCTGATTTTCTAGTTCAAGTTTTGGGAGAAAAATATGCAATTTTTAAAACTGTCTGAACTGTGTGGTTTTAATGTTGGCTTCATAACAAAAGAAACTTTGGGTTGAAACCACAAAGCCTATTGTAGCCATAGGTTTCACAAAGGAATTTGATGTAATCTTGCCATAAGATGAAAATGCAAATAAATATTAAGCTCTTAATAAAAATGTTGTTTTTGATGAACAGTTTTTCTCCAATCAACAGGTTTGCTGAGGTACGACCAGTGCATGTAGCTTTATGGACAGAAATGATTTACTTTCAATATAAACTGAATATCTACAGCATTTCTTTCTCCTTGGTTAATAAAACAAACAAATAAAAATGGAAAAACATACACAGAAGCACAAAATTTTGACCTGATCTCCAAAGTATGAATTTGTACATCACCTATAACTTTTATTTTATATATACTAAAAGTGATAAAAAAAGTAGTTTATTTTATTTTTACCTATTTTCTCAAAATCAACCTCTTTCTCCCATGACTTCCTTGTTTCTTTCCACGACATTAGTGTTCTGTAGCAGCCCAGGCCTGGTTGACTTTCTCTGACTTTTCCTTTGAATTGGCTCGCCACAAATCTAGCTGACTCTAGTTCCAAAATATTTTTCACATTTGTTCTGCTTTTTCCACCACCTTTGCCATGCCCCGGCTTCAAAAGTGTTGACTCAAATAGTAAGGTTTTGAACTGTAAACTTGCATTCATTTTCCCCAATAATGTTCATGTCATAAACTTAGTTTCTTTTCACTCTGTCCTAGAACATCGTGAGTTGCTCTTCCATGTCACGTCTTTCTTACCTTCTAACGTCTGGTTGTTTCTGACTCCATTTTCAAATTCATTCCCGTTTACGAATCATACGTTTTTCATTTCAATACTTTGATGATATAGATTCTTTTTTTTTATAAACTCCACTTCTTTTTTTTAATATATATATATTTTTTAAGATTTTATTTATTCATTTTTAGAGAGGGAAGGGAGGGAGAGAGAGAGAGAGAGAGAGAGAGAGAGAGAGAGAATCATCAATGTGATCAATGTGTGGTTGCTAGGGGACATGGCCTGCAACCTAGGCATGTGCCTTGACTGGGAATCAAACCTGCGATGCCTGGTTCGCAGCCCGCGCTCAATCCACTGAGCTACACCCGCCAGGGCTATGATATAGATTCTTATTTAAAAGCTGGTCTAGGAGGATTCCAGAGAAAAGGCAAAATTAATTACATTTCTAGGGGAAGTAGGCAAGCTTAACCATGTGATAGGATTTTAATTCTTCTTTGCATCCATGTATGGTGACGCTGGCCCTTCCCAGAGTAGGTAAGGATGGGGTGACAGCAAAGTTAAATCGCTTTCCCCTCACTTTGAATCAGGCCTCCAGAATATATAATTAAGTAAGAATTGTTGCCAGACATTCAGATTTAAAAATAAATATCCCAAAGGAAGTATCTTTTTCACACTATTTTTTCACCTGACAGAAGGAAAGCAAAACATGCATTCCCTTCAGCAGCACTCCCACAACTGTTCACTTTCTCACATCAAGCGTCATTGCTGAGGTAGCTGCTTTATTTCAAAAGTAAAGCCATGACTATATGGTATCCCAACATACTGCTTGCAAATTTCATTTCTCATTTAATTTAAATTTTCAGAATTCAGTATGCATATTAGAATTTAATTGCCAGAAGTATTAATAATAGAGAGCCTTTCACTATTCAACGTGTTTAGTGTTTTACGTTTCTCAGGATAGCTGTTACTAAGTCAGTGCCTATCTTGCAATTGATGATGCCTTGAAATTGAGAAAGTATGATCAATATTTATAGTAAATATGGTAAATATTAATGCTTGACATCAATATTGGTAAATATGGTAAATATTTATAGCAAATATGGTAAATATGGATGCTTAACAACAATTTTTATGATGCCCTCCCATACTTGATGAATGTTTTTTCATTGTTTTTGTTTTTGAACTGAGTTGACTGGGATTTTGGCATCCCTCTTCATTAGTCTTAATATCTTATCAGTTTTATGTTTAAATGCTTATTCAAGTTTCTGTTTTTTCTACAGAGAGTTGTTTGTTTCAGTGTGAATAAAGCGACAAGGAAAAAAGTGTGAGTGCTTCTGTCTTAACTTCTAAGATGTCACCTGCAGCTCTTCACTGTATTATACTGAGCTGTTTGGTGTGTCCCTTGTATTTTCCTCAGAACAATAAATGACATCAAAGCATGTTGGTTTCAGGTTCTCTTTTGTTCCATATTCTCTAAAGGAAATATAGACTTTGAATAAAACACAAAATAATTAGAAATATTAGAAGCTTAATAAAAGACTTAAGGGCAAAAATCAAGAAATTTGAGATTCAGTAATTGCAATCTTAAATATTCTGGTTTTAGCATCCTTAGTAGTCACACAAACTGAGTTGTATATACCAAGGGGAAAAATCACCCAAAGCCAATGGTCCCTCCAACTTAGTGTTGCTATTATTTGTAGAAAATAAAAATGGACAAATAACTAACTTAACCTAATTTTAAAATTTTACAATTTTATCAGCCTTTAGGTGAGGGAATTGCTAAATGCCAATAATGAAGAAGGCTGATAAAATATTTAGATTTTAGCTTAAAAATTGTCCAACTGATAATTCAGCTTACTTATAATCACTTTTAAATTAGTACAATGTCTGTAAAAATGACAAATACCTTGTAATATCTGAAAAATTGTATTGAATCCATGATTAAAGCATCAGTATTTCGGAAAGAGCTGAGACAGAAAAAGGAGTGGGGGAAGCACTGCAAATGGCTGAATTACAATTGTTATAAATCATAGCCAGAGAACAGCTGTGTTTTAGTGAAATACGCTCTCCCAGAAAGTAGACTTAACACAGACACATCTGTATAATCATGCTAAATATAGTTGCTTCCGCTTGTTGCTGTAACTCTAAGTCATTGTATTAAGTGCAATAGGAAAAATGTATGCTTTACTCTGGGGCTACCCATATTTCAAATTTTTCAATTTTCTGAAGATTGATTATGTTTAAAGCTCAAGTAGTTGTTTGAATTACATATATTTCTTTACATAAAAATTTACAGGAAAACATGTGCATTGTTACCCAGCAATAGATAAAGAACAAGCGTATTAGTCCAGTAATTTGCCAAGTTATGCTATGTCTAAAGCTGGTAATAATTTATCAAGAACCAGGGTGTTGGGAACCTCCCTTCCTGGCTTCAGAAGCTTTAACCTTCCATGGCTAAGGCTGAGTAAGAGACCTTGGGACCATAAGCCACTAAGGAGACAAAGCTTACCTTCCTGGTAGGGGTGCTGCCTCTGCCCCCTCTCACTACACCCTGCTTGGTGCGGATGACTGGTTAGTCAGACCAGTAAGATTCCTCAAGGGAGGGAAGACCTAAAACAGTCATGGTCATGAAGGGGCCCTCAGGGAAAGACTTGGGGGACAATAGGGAAAAGGGTCTTGGCTTTGACATAGCCTGAGTCCTCATTCTGTCTGTGAAAAGTCTCCTAATTTCTTGGTTGCCTTCCTTCCCCTGCCTGATTTAAGCCTGAAACAATGCCTTAAGCCTGAAACAATGCAGGGGCTTTGTTTTAAACAATAGGGCAGCACCCAACCAATGCAGAGGTGGGTGCTGCCCTATGCTGAAAGGGCGGGTTCCCCAGGGTGATCAGGCCTAAGAAAGAATACCTAAAATCCTGTGAAACCTGCTTTGCTTAGAATACCCTCACTTTAAATTATAAGGGTCCAAGCACAGAATGTTTCCCCAAAGTTTTATGGCCCTTTAGCTATCTTATCCTGACTCAGAATAAGCCCTCATAGTTCTATGAATGTTCTCGATTGTTTGATCATTACTGCCTGACAATGATTGATGAGCTTTACCTGTATTCCTATGCAAATTGAACCTAATAAAAGCCCATTGAGGAACAGCCATCTGGTCCTTCTCCTTTGAGAGGTTGGCCACCTTTCCTCCACAAGCAGATCATGCCTTGGTAGACTTATTATCATCTGCAGTGGATGGGGGGCTCTGCAGGCAAAGGTCCCCACACCAGGGATTTTAAAATATCAGTTTTATTGCTTACTTAATATTGTGGGAATAACTGTAAGGGGAGAAGTCTAAGGTAAAAGTTGGAAATCTGTTCTATCAGAAAGATTGTATTAGTGGAGCATGAAGGACAGCATCTTTGTCATAAGGAAGTCACAGAGCAAGGAGATTGAACACAGGATCCACCTGGAGCCTGAGTCATGTACTTAAGATGACAGGTGTGCAGGTACTTTGGTTTGCCTGTGGCTTGGGGATATGGAAGAAGATCACATCAACCAGATTAATCTCCGCTTCTTAGTGACTGCAGACTTCTGCATTTGCATTTCACCTTTGCAATGTTGTTTCATCTGCAAAGCGTTTAGTGTATTTTTTTTTTTGCTTGTTTAGAGATTTAATTCTATCCTTGCTACCAACTTTAACCTTTTCATGCAATTCTAGGCAAAATCATCATCATCATCACCATCATCATCTGTTATGAACTGAATATTTGTGTCACCCCAATATTCATATATTGAAGCCCTAACTTCCAATGTGGTGACACTGGGAGGTAAGACCTCTGGGAAGTACTTAGGGTTCAGTTAGGTCATAAAGTTGTCATCCTCATGATGAAATTATAGTGTCCTAATAACAAGTGAAAGAGACAAGAAGTATATCTCTGTGTACACGTAACAAAGAAGGCCATATGAGGCCATATGAGGCCAACCTTGCTGGCCACCTGATCTTAGATTTCCAGCTTCTGGAAGAGCGGGAAAGGTGTTCATTGTTTATCTAATCCGGTATGTAGTATTATGTAATGTCAGAAACTTTGTGGTGCTTGCCATGCTTTAGTCTCAAATGATATCTTGGCTAAATCATTTTTCTGGGTTCTGTTTTACTTCTACACAGCAGATGCTAAGGAATCGGTGACAAGTCCATCTTCCTACTTACAAACACCACCACTTTCAGAGTTTGGCTGCAGAGGAAGAAACATTTTTCTCAATTTTCTCTTCTCGGTACTCTCAAATACAAACATATAAGGCTTACCATGTTTTTAAGATTTGCACATTCTGGTAGAATGTACAAGTAGGTTCAGAATGTTACAGTTTCTTTTTAAGAGTAGTGGTCTTTTGATCTGTCACTCTGAATTGTTTCTAAGGGGGAAAATGTGTTGTATCTACTTTTCCTGAATACTGTCTCATCAACCTCTGACATCACTTATATCCACGATTTCTTCCTGTTTGCTACTTTAAATTGAAATCAGGCCCACTGACACAGTTAAGACTCTTGGTTTTAAGAAGATGAAAGACCAGAGGTCTAAAAACTACAATACTATACATACTAAGAAATGTCAAAGATAACATTCATTTATTTAAATGTTAAGCTGAGCTTCAAAAAGAAAAACCCCCAGGTGAGAGAAACAAAGAGAGTATTTAAAAATAGAACAGAAGTCATAACGTGACTCCCGGAGTTAGGGAGCAACAAAATATGGATAGATGAGAGGCAGGAAAAGGGAAAGGGGCCAGAAGGGATATAACACTCTTGGGATGGGGTGTCAGTGGAGTTCCAAAATAAACAACTCCAGGTTTATCTAGAAGGACTCTTCTACTAACTAGGTGGGTAATGGATCCTCACAGAAAAATCAAGCATGTAAAATTGTGGTAGCCAGCTTCCAAAAGAACCCCCAATGATCCCTAATCTTGGTATGCATGCCTGTGTACCACTCCCCTCTCAGGCTGAGTAGGGCTGACCTGTGCGGCCATATGGCAATGACTGTGTGTGACTTCAAAGCTAGACTCCTACTGGCTTCTCTGGGATCATTCACTCTGAGGGAAGCCAGACACCAGGTCCAAAGGATGCTCAAGCAGCCCTGTGGAGAAAGTCCAGGAACTGAGACTGCCTGCCAGCCGCAGCTCTAAGTCCCATGGCAGGTGAGCAAGCCCCCTTGGAAGCAGAGCCTCCAGGGCCAGTCAAGCCTTTGAGGACTGTAGCCTTGCCTGACGTTGCAATGACAATCTTCTGAGACTCACAATCAGACCCCCAAGTTAAACCTCTTCTGCATTTCAGACTCATAGAAATTGTGTGAGATAATAAATGCTTGTTAGTTTAAACTTCCAAGTCTGTAGAAATTTGTTATGTAAAAATAGAAAACTAATAAACAAGTAATTTGAAATGTTAAAGGATTGCCAGTCTTAAAAAATACCATGACATTGTTAAAAAAAAACAGAAAATTTTGAAAGAACAAATTAGTCTTGTTGATGTGAGAAATAAAATCAATAAAATAAAAAACTCAGTGGATAAATTAAATAGATCAAAGACAATATCGATATTATAATTAGTCAAATGGAAAGTAGCTATGAGGAACTTTCAGAATGCAGCATAGAGAAGGAAAATAAGAGAGAGAGCTTTGTTTGAAAGAATGATCACAAAAGCTAATAGAGTTCAAGAGAGAGAAAAAGAAAATAGATGAAAATCAATTTTCAAAGTATAACCACTAAGAATTAATTTAACACATGCCACCCTTGATCCTACTATCAGTTTGTTCTTAAATTTGCTGTCTCTAGTTATATTTTGCTTGCTTATTTGTTTTGTTGATTAGGATCAAGGGTAGGAAGAGGGGATGGCTGGGGTTGGGGGAGTGGTGAGGAGAAAATGGAGACAACTGTACTGAATAACAATAAAAATTAATCTAGCACATGGATTTAAGAAACTTAGAGGGGTAACCACATTGTAAGGTATAAAAATGTGGAAGTCACTGTATGGTACACATGACACTAATATAATCAACATGAGATTGTATACCAATCATACATGAATAGAAGCATAAATTAAAAAATAAACCTAGTAATTGAACCTCATGCAAATATTATAACCAGAATAAATCCAGGCCTAGGCTCATAGAAATGAATTAGAAAATCAACAAAGAAAAGAGAAGATTATGTTAAAAAAGGTCAGAGATTAAAATAGAATAATAAAAGGACTGCCACAGCAAGAATGGAGGTTAGAAGAGAAATGAGTGTTATATTCAAAGTTCTGAGAAATTATAACATAGTCTAGAGCAAAACAAAACTCGAGAATGAGAATGAAAAAAAGGCTTTCAGAGAACAACATCCAAAACTAAGCAACAAATTACTTGACTGCACCAGGCTCTTTGATTCTACCAAGTCAACCATATATAAATGTGAATATCGGAGAGAGACAGAATGAACTAAACAAGGACATGTATGTGAAGGGACTAGAGAGTAAAGAAAATGGCAAACACGTGGGTAAATCTAGATAGACCATTAGATGATGAGTATGTAATGCAACCAGAACATTCACTGCTGAGAAGAATAGAAACTGATGCAATTACTTTGGAAAACATTTCGTCTTATCTAGTAAAGCTGAATTGTGCACACTCTCTGACCAAGCAGTTCCACTCCTACATACAGAAGGAGAAATGTAGGAAACAAATAAACTGAACTTCAAACTGAATCAACTCAAAAATCTTTTATAGCTGAGTATGTGATATATTCATGTGGTGAAATATTATAGAACAGTCAAAATAACTGAACTGCAAGAATGCACATAATCATGGATGGATTAACACACAATCTTGAATAAAAGATCAATTCACAGAAGATTATATACAGAATGAGTCCATTTGTCTCAAGTTCAAATCTAAACAACAGTTTATTTAAAAAGGACCTACATGGTGCTCACTGTATATAGTCACTATTCTAAGTGTTTTACAGTGTTAATTCATTTAATCACACAATGATAAGTGCTATAATAGTAAGTAATAAATAAGTGTGTAAAAGAATGTTATATATGCAAATGAGCAAAATGCATAATAATCTGCCATAAACTTATGCTATAGAACTGTAATAAAATATTTTTCTGACTGCCTTCTGTAAACTAATTGCAGTGATTGCATATTTGGCTTTAAATCTATTTCACCTACTGTGTGTATGCCATAGGGATGTGATTAGTAAATGTTTATTAAATAATTTACTGTATGAATTAGCTTCTATACATTTTTTCTAAATCCTTTAATTTCAGAAATGATTTCTTCAATTGTTCAAATGCTTCTAGATGAATGAATACTTCTGCTGTGGGTTTTTCTTGCAACTTTCAGTCCTGACTGCGTGAGGATGTGCCACACAAAGATGAAATGTTAGACTCATTGCAGCAGTTGAAGGACCAAGTTCATTCTCCTGGTGGACAAGGAGGTTTAATCAGACCTTGACTCTAGTTCCTAATGCTAGCATCTGGAACTCCTTTGGTTCCTGCTGATATTCTAAGCCCTGTTCTTAGGGTTTCTATTTATTCACTGAGCTCTGAATAGAGTTTCAATAATTTTTATCTCCACTTGTTTTATAATCAAAGATATCCTGAACTATTTGCCATTGCTAAGATCAAGAACCCAACTTACATGCTTACATAAGGAAGTTCAGTAGATTAGCATATACTGCCAAATAGTCTTTATTATGTTGAGAGTGAAGCTTATTATGTAAAATCTGTAAAGAAATGAAAATTCTGATAAATGACACCCGAATATTCCTTCTTATCAAGGTAATTTGCCAGTGGGCCTTCCAACTCTACCAGAAACTTCATTTCCAGTAACATTACCTCCACACACCTGCACAGGCAATGAATTTGTCTGTGGGTCCAATGGCCACTGTGCTGAAAACATCCAGAAATGTGATTTTAGGAATGACTGCCCTGACAAACCAGATGAATCATTCTGAGGTAAGTAAATTCCTAGATTTTTAATATCCATAAAACAGGTAAGAAAATACCAGCCAAATGTCTAAGGAGCACAGCCTAGTGCCCTAGTTAGAAATTTTCAACCTGGCTTAGAGCAATTTCTTAATATAAAAGCTATTTTTATAGAAAATTATAATAGAACAATCAGCATACATTCTTCTGTCATGCCCAATAAAAGGTAAGTTTTTTTTTTTTTTAAATGTATGTTTTGGATTCAAAAGACTAGTTTTCCTGGGTTTCACTTGACTGCATGGCTATTATGTACAAGTTCTTTTCTATCCATTCACCTGTGGGTCTCTGTTCTACTCACATATGAAATAGGAATGTTTAGGGATGAAGCATGATGAAACTGTCAAGTTAAATAAATTTGTTCCAATTTTCCTTTGCCAAAACGCACATATAAAATGACTGCTATGTCAAGCATTCAGCGTCCATAAGAAACCAATTCCATTTCAGATTGATCCTTCAATACCAGAGTCCTATTGAAAGATTATTTTCATTTACTGATGTCTGTCAATCCACAGATTTTCTAGAATAGATCAAAGCAAAATTATGAATTTAAAAGCAAACTTCTCAGCCAAAGACACAGTCTAACAGGGGTAAAATCAATCTACGTCTGAGTGGGCAAAGCATAGGATCAAGAGGTGCAAACATTGTGATATTTTCCTTTCCCTGCTCTTTATTTAGTAGTATGTGAATTTACTATACAACCACATATCTCAAGGGTCCTAATAAGAGTGAAGGTTCAGAACATATAAATAATATAGAGTCTAGTTAAACCCTCCCTTGTTACCTTATGTCAGCCTTGTCAAGAAATTCTAGAACTCAAAAAATAAAAAAAAGATTCATATTAATTCTTTTAACCTAGAAAGATTCCTTCTTAATGAAATATTTTATAAATTAACCCAAACTAAGATAACTTGTAAAGTCAAAGCCAAGTTACTCTGTGGATGAGATGGGACAGTAATTAACTTACATGGCCAGAAGTACATGCTGTGCATCATGGATGGAAGATAACATAATGGAAGTAGTTATGGTATTTAGACTTTCTCACGGGAAGACACTGAAACCTTCTTATGATCATACATAACTTGTGGTGTTTGTAAAATTCATACAAAATCTAATTAATTGTACCTAATGAACATCTTTAGTGCATACTGACTTTCCTCTTAGTTCAATTTTTCCATTTTAGTAGTGTCATTTATAATTGGATGTAAAGTTTTGATAAATTTTTTAAATGTCATGAATAAATGTCTACTATTAAATTACTATTTTTAAATCACAGATATTTATTTCCTTTGAATAAACAAATTTAATTATTACCATTTTATTTCTGACCTTGCCTCTTCAATCTTTTTGTAAGATGAAATATAATATATATATAATATATATATATATTCTGTTGCATAGAATCTTACTGTTTTTTAAATATGTTTTATTGTGGAGAATATAACAAGATCTACCATCAGCATATTTTTAAGTGTAAACACATTATGGTTGATTAGAGGTATGATGCTACCCAGCAGATCTTTAGAGCTTCTTCTTCTTGCTTGACTGGAATTTTGTGCCCTCAAATAGTTTTTTTAAATCTATAATTTTTATCTTTTTAATAATATGAAGAACAGGATTTTATTGAGTCCTAAGTCTCTGTACCAGATAAATATTATATGGTCAATATTAATATCAGAGATTAAGTAACACACTGAATGTCATTATTAAAATTAACTTTTTTGAAGGAATGTCCCCATTTCAGGTTTTACATTAAATCTTGAATCCAAGCTTCTAAATGGTGTAGTAGTATATCATCATTGCTTATGCCATTTAAAAGCTGGTGCATACCATGCTTTTTACAGTATATACAAGAACTCATTAAATTGAATCTTTCATTAAAGCAGTGGAGGATTTAAGACTGACGATAGACACGTGAAAACATTTAGTGAGAGACAGAGCATTTTCACACACAACCTTTGTATTAAAAAAACTTGACCTATAATTTTGTGTAATATTAAAATACAGTCATTACAAGAATGTTGAAAATTTTCAAACGGAGAGTAATTGTAAATCTTATTGTTTTGAATGTAAGTAGTTTGGAATTTGGAAAAACTCTTTCAGAGACTGAGTTAAAGTTTTGCTTTATTAATAGGATTGTGAAAAAAGAATGGGCGTATCAGAACTTAAAGATCATGCAAGTGTTGTGGTAGACCATGCTGGCAACGCTTCACCTGCTGCTTTAGCAGCTCATTAAAATCTCATCTCCTGTGAAAGCAGATTCTTTATTTCCATATTTCAGTTACTGTAGCTATTTGAGTGTAACTTAGATTTCTTTAAAACTCTTCTAGTAATTAAAGAAATCATTTGCCTAATTATTTTAATTATGCTAAAACTTAGACTATTTTTAAAAATCCCAAGAGTAAGAAGGTGGTGATAATGCAGATAGAAATCCCCATTTATTGACACATTCATTTTGATTTCCTGATCTTTTTTTTGTCCTATCCAATTCAAGCAACAGAAGTTTGCAACTTTGGAAAAAGAAGCCTGTGTAAATGGTGCCAGCCAGTCCCTCAAAATTTAATTCAAGATTCAGACACACTCAGGTGGGGACCTGGTAACAGAACCAGTATTCATCATGGGGAAGAAAACCACAGGCCATCCGTGGATCATACAAAGTAAGTGACTACATATTTGTTTTGATTGCATATGGCAATTGGCAAGTAATTTTTGAGATTTTAATATCCAAATTTTATCAGGTTGCTTCTCATTCATTAATTTCAGAAACTTCCTCTGCCTCATGCAAATAAATCATACCTCATTAATAATCTGTATTTCCATGAAGAAAAAGGCAGGATAGAATATCACTTCTAAGTGGTAAAAGTATAGATAGAGATATGGTCACATATTATAAGCTCAGGGATATAATTAGTTTTTAATGTTTGTTTCTTGCCCCTCCCACCCTCACCCTCAGGAGATTGTGTCCCCTGAATAATCCCAGGGACTGTGACATCCCACTGTACCACATGATTTCTAAGTGACTGGTATATAATAGGTCTCCATGATTATTTGCTGAATGAATTAGTTGATGATTTATGCTTTATAATTGTAGGCTACAAAGCACAAAATTAAATATATTTTAACCGGGAATACTTAATAACCAGAAAATGCTTAATAGTTGTCCACTTTGTGATGATTGTTACCTGACTGAACCACACCCTATCACTCAGCAATTACCAACCCAAAGCCAACTTCAAGATGATTTTATGAGAAGAAACTTCATTGCTAATCAGCTCACAAGGAACATACTGGGGACCGCTCCCAGAGCAGTGTGTTCCCTAACTCAGATTCATCTTTCTTCAGGAAAATCATGTATAAACATTACGATGAACTTGACATCATATGTAGAGGTGGGCACATTCCTGTACCTCAGCAGTTACCAAATATGCCTGTATATATATTCATGTTCAAAAACAGCAGAAAATCTCCACTCCTGCAAGGAGATTTTAGTATTACAATAAGGATATAATGAGAAAAATTTATGAGGAGGTCAGTAGAGGGCCCTCCAGGCCACTGAGGTCAGCTGTGGGGGGTTGGAGCGGGATTAGCTCAGGGGTTCTACAAAGCATCCCCAGGTTTCCCTTAAGAGACAGGTCTGGCAATTGCCCAAGTTAGGGAGGGCATAGGTGTATCAGAAAGTTTACCTAATTAAGTCTCAGCCCTTCTGTTAAACTCTTAGGCAAGCCTAGGATGTGGTTAGCATACCTTCTAACAATTAGGGTGATCTGAGTGGGTTTCAGGTTAACCTAAGCCAAGTTATGAATCCAAAATAAGTTAGCCTGTGTTAGGCGGCCTGCAAGGCTGTGTACGTGTGTGGAGTTACACAGTGACTCCTGCAGGAGAAGCAGTCCCTGAGCTTACATCTCCTCTAGCCTCCTTCTGCCCTTCTCTCCAGGCTTCACGGAAGGTTTGACATTTTTTACTTTGTGGTTAGAAATAGTTCTTATGCATCATATACCCCCTACTGTATGGCTTGTAGTAAAACTCCAAGTTCAGTTTTTCAAATTTTGTTTTTTGTATTTAAACGGAACTATTCTAATTTAGAAAATGCTTTTCTTTCATGGGTGTCTGGTGCTAGAAATTTAAAGCCAGGTTTTAAAGACCATGGTGTCTGAACAGTTTTAAAGACAGACCAGTTTTACAAATAAAAAAACTATGCATTGATTTCTTCTTTCTCTGCACATTCCATGATCCTGAAGGTAAAGACTGCTCCTAGCTCAGGTTGGTGAAGACCATTCATTAGCAAGCACAAAAGAAAAAAATGCACATGAACATATTTGAAAATATTCTCTCCCTTTATGTACTCAATGAAGGAATAAACAGTCTAGAAAACTTGCAGTGGTGTAGGAGTATGCAGAGAAGTTCTCATTGAGTAGCCCAGTCTTAGATAAGGTCTTAACATGTGGTTTCTTTTTATCATGAAAATGTAGTGATCAAAGCTAAATAAAGTGGTATGTCAAGTGATATTCTACTGTTTTCTGTTCACACTTTAGTGGTCTAATCTTTGTACCTGAGAATCTGGAGTTAACTGTGTGGTCTAAAATAAGGACTACATCTTGGTTTTGTACTTTCTTCTGTGAGGGAGTAACAACACTCTGTACAGATGGTTTATTCGACACTTTTATATGACTTCGAAAAAGTCATCTCTTTTTCTCTCGCGCTGGGCATGTGCGGCCATAGCCTTAGCAGAGGTCGCAGTGAAAGGGCCCTCCCTTTACCCTGCTCAGCAGGGACAACTAAGTGCACCTATTGTAATTTTTTCTAGGATTGAAATCAAGGCATACATAAATAAATGTTGTTCCAAATTATAATCCAGTGAAATAATGAAATAAAGTACATTCAGTGTAAATATTATCAGTGGCAATTTGCATGTTCTTTTGAGATTGGGATTGGTTGAAATTTGCATCTTCTTTAACTTATGCAATGAAAAAGAATGTTTAGTAGAAAAATTTTATCTTAGTATTTTGGGAAAAGAGCCAATCTTGTAAAAAGGAAAAAAAATCAGAAGAAAAAATGAGTGTATATTCATTCATTCTCCAGGAAGTACTAGGGAACTTGAGAAAAACATTAGTCCTACTTAGCTGAGAATTTTAAAAATTATTATTTGCTTATGATTGAATCAGGATATTTGAATCACCCCAGCATCTGAGCTTTGTAGATAATTCAAATTTAAACATGTTCCTAATATTGTGGATTTTGAAATACTGTGTAATGACTCCTCCTGGTTTGTAATTTCATCTGATCTCCAAATCCTCTACTCCGACCTCAGCAGCCAGTTTCCTGGGCCAGGCCATTGAGCCAAGGTAATTGTATCATAGCATGTAAATTGGTTCACAGCTAAGTAACATAAATTTTATGATTATTTTATCTCAAAGAAAAGCCTTTGACCCAGTTTATTCATTTTTTACTGTGAAAGACAAGGCAAGCAATGTTATGAGCCCTTGGTCCTCAAATTCATTTTGTTTGACTAAACGCTCATTTAGCGGTTCAATAAGGCTTAACATTAAGATTTATTAGGAATATGAAATCCTCCCATTGGGTGATATTACGATCTCCACACTTTATCGTTCGTGCGGAATGATGTGGAGTGGAGCATGCGTGCAAGCTCTAGGTTAGCGTTTCTAATGGTGCTCACAGAAGACTTAGAACAGTTTCCTCAAGATGTGGACTGCCGGTCACTGAAGGTTTATACATGTATAAAATATATTTACATGCATATTCTGAAACACTTAGGTCAAAAGCTCAGGGAATAAAGCTGGGAGACTGTAATATAGTTTCCAGGTGGGTCTACAAGCCCATTTTTAGGGTCCTCCATGGCAGCAAGCAGGGAGGGAAGGTATGGCTGAAAGTCAGGGAGTGCCTTTCTCACCCGCTGATGCAGATGTTGATCAGAGTAGACTCATTTTCCTCTAAATCTAGTGACTAATTTAAAAAATTGTCCGAAATGTCTCAAGACAAACAAGGACATTTTAAAAATTATTCTAAGGTAATTGTATTTAAAAAAAAACAATATAGAATTTTTGTGCTATAAAGTGACTATTATAATTGAGAAATAGTTTGGGAGAACTCTTTACTCGGAGTAATTCTAAAAGATGTATAATTTCGAGGCATCCTCTGCATTGCCTCACTCATTGTATGACACCCAACACTGATTCTTAGACCTTTGTGCCTGCATGTTTTCTTCCTATTCTAATCAAAATGACCCATGCCCTTCTGTCGGATCAAAATGAAAGTCCCAGTCTCATGATTATCTGGAAAAGACAGATATTTTAAAACAGTCTGGAATTTAGAATTTCATTACGGATTGTTGAGAAACTATTTGAATATAAATCATCTCATTCAGAATGCTGATTAGATGGAACACAATTTCTTAAGTATTTTTCTCAGAGTTTTCTTTTTATGTGTAACACTGATCATTATCTTTCAGGTAGAGATGAGTTGTAGTCCTCACTGTGGCAAGTGTGCCTCCGTTCCAGTGGTATCATTTGGTTGACGGTATCACTGGCTTGATATCATAAACCAAAAGTCATATAGATAACGCAAATTGTCTCTTCGACATAAGTGTGCATATAATAATGTAGCTAAGTGCTAGATATAAATGTGGACGAAAGCTTCAGTAAAACCGACAAAATTTTAATGTTTTCTGTTTTGCAAGAGTAACAATTTTCAAAGCTTTAGTCTCTTATCATTAAATACCAGAGTTATTGCTTTCTGAGAGCCTTCTCTGGTAAGATCAGTTAATATTTTATAGTCCAATTTAGATGCCTTATTACTCTTCCAACATAATTTCTAAAACATTCAGTTTTATAAATCTTAAATAATGGTTAAATACCAGCCTTCAGAAACAATTTTGCTGAAATAAAAATGAAAGTGCAAGCAGTCAAAGTCTAAATGAATGGTTGTAATTTTATCTTAAGTGTTTGAATACCTGGGGATGAGAGGCAGCATCTGTCGGTGTTTCCGCAGGACTGAACAGGAAGTGTAATTGGACCTCCAAAACACAAGAAAAATTCCGTTTATTTTTAGATCGTCCTTGAGTTAAGCACCTATTCTTTATATTTGTATATATACTAATAATTTTTTGATTAAGTGAATGAAATCTCCCTAATTTTAATTTTATTACAGTGTATTTTAGTTTAACAAGTACTTTTAAAAATCAATGACACTAGCTTGGAAACCTGAAAGTTAAGAGAAATCAATGCTGAAAATAACACTTGTAAACCATATCTAAAATAATGTATTCAGGTAGAATATTTGCTATTCAGGGTAAAGTTAGAAGAATATATTTATAATATGGTATAAGAGTTTATATTATGTTACCAAAAATCATTGTTTAATAATAAAATACTAATTTTTATATTATGGTTACAATTGCATTCAAAATCAAACATTTATTTTCATTACATAGTTTTTAAATTTGTTTTTTCTATAACCACATTAAAATGAAGTAAATACATTTGTATTCCGACTCCTGCACAGAATTATTATACAAAACCTGGATGAAAAATGTGTTTCTTTAACCAATTAAAGATAAATTAGTTAATTCCTCTATTAAGACAAAGACTTGAAAATACTAACAACTATATTACAAACAAATCATTTTCACAACATCAGTATGATTTTCTGATGTAGTCATTTATGCAGATACATCAGCTACTTAAATAAGACCTTTGTGACTCAGAAGATGCAGAGGTAGTACTGACGAGGTATGAAATTTGTTCACATTAGGCATTTATTTTCTGAGTACCTACTCTCGAGAAGAGAAAGGTTAATAAGAAAAAAGAACAAACTCATGGACATAGACAATGCTATGGTGATTGCCAGAGGGAAGGGGGTTGGAGAGAGGTAGAAGAAGGTACAGGTGGGACAAACAGTGATAGGAGGAAACTTGGCTTGGGGTGGTGAGCACAACACAAATACAATGTACAGATGATGTGTTACAGAATTGTACAACTGAAACCTATACAATTTTATTAACCAATGTCACCCTAATAAGTTCAGTAAAAAATAAAATAAATGAATGAGTAAATAAATAAATAAAAATTTAAAAAACAGAGAAAGCTTAATAGGATATGGAACCAGCACATCCATGAACAGATGTGTAGTGCCCAGTGGTGTGTTCTTGATGAAAGTCCACTGTGGAGGGTCAGGTAACAATTCATCAGGTCTACATGTCTATCTTGGTACACATGTATTTGTCTTTAATAATACCTGAAAAGGTTCTGTCTTTGGATTTTTTTTGGTGATACAAATAAACTAAAATAATAAATACTATGGGTAAAGACCATATATTGATTCCCTTAGTAATGTATTTTTTTTTAGATTTTATTTATTTATTTTCAGAAGAGGGTAAGGGTGGGAGAAAGAGAGGAAAAGAAACATCAGTGTGTGTTGCCTCTCACATGCCCCCTACTGGGTACCTGGCCTGAAACCCAGGCATGTGCCCTGACTGGGAATTGAACCAGCAACCGTTTGGTTCACAGGCCTGCCCTCAGTCCACTGAGCAACACCAGCCAGGGCATCCTTTAGTAATATTTTAATTTTCTTATTTAAAAAAATTTTTACTTTACCACAAAAGAAATTAGTTTTATCATAGAAAAATGTTTAAATATAGATAAGATAAACAATATTAACCATAATTCTCCTACTATGATAAAAGCACTGTGCATTTATGCACATACATTTTTAATGTAAATAGGTTCATAGCAACCACATTGTTTTCTAGTCCACTTTTATTTTATATATAATTTGTAAGCAACTATTTGCTGACACTATTTAATGAGTCAACAGTATTCTATTAAATGATGCACAATAATTCACTAATTCAGCTCCTCACTCTATGATTTATGAGCTGCTTTTGATTATTCAGAAATTTATTCAGTCTTCACTGAATAATATACAACTTTGTACACATTATAGATTATATCCTATGAGTCAAAGAACATACAGAGTAGATTTTATATCAATTAATATTTATAATTTAAAGCACTTGACTTATAATTTTGAGTTACCCTCCAAAAATGTACCATTTTGCAAACGGTACATATGATGGTGTCTATATTTTTGTATGCTTGTGAAACATTGAGTGTTTAATTATTTTTTATATTTTCCAATATCACAGGTTAGAGTAGCAGCTCATCGTGTATTTTTCATTTCTTTAACACTAAGGAAGGTAACTTGTTTTTCCTTCACTCATTGTCCAGGTGTGTTTCTCTGTGGGTGTATGTGTGTGGGGGAGGTATGTTTTCTATTTGTGCTGTTTGACTTGGTTTTCATTTCCTGTGCTTTTTTTTTTCCTTCTTGAATTGTAAGGTCTTTTAAAGCATGAAGGGAGTTTTTGAAATCTGTTTTGAATGTTACAAAGATTTTTTCTATTTTTATTACCATTTTGCTACTATATATTGTTATTTTCACATCACAAAATTCTTAGTTGTACATAGTTATGTCTGCCAACTGTATCCTTTATAGTTTTTTATTATTTTTTTCCCAGAGTGATATTTTCCTCAGGTTAATTGAGATAAAAGTGAAATATAACACTGTGTAAGTTTAATGTATACAATGTGATGATTTGGCATGTGTATATATTGTAAAATGATTACTACAATAAGGTTAGTTAACACATCCATCACCTCACAAAGTTACCTTGTGTGTGTGTGTGTGTGTGTGTGTGTGTGGTGAGAACATTTAAGATCCACTCTTTTAGCAACTTTCACGTACATAATATTATTAACTATAGTCACCAGGCTGTATATTGTATAGAAATTATTCATTTCATAACTATTATTCCATTTCCACTCCCTCTGCCTCTGGCAACTACCATTCTATGTGTTTCTATAGTTCAGCTTTGATAGATCACATATGTAAGTGGAATCATACAGTATTTGTCTTTTTGTGTTCGACATATTTCACTAAATATAATGCCCTCAAGTTTCATCCATTTTATTGTAAATGGCAGGGGTTGCTATACTGTAGTTGGATAATATTCATATATATGTGATTATACATACATATAGTCTGTCCAGAAAATGTCAAGCCATTGTTAGTATCACAAGAGCAGTTTATGTGGCATTGATGTAACCTACAATATAGTCTCTTTTTCTATAGGTTGTCTTTAATTTTGTTACTACTTCCTTCTGTTATGAAAAAACTATTTTAGTAGGATGTAGACTTACTTTTTAATTTTTTTAAAATTTCGTTGCTTGTGTTTTTGGTGTCACATTCAAATAATCATCACCAAGGTCCATATCGAGATTTTTCCCTATGTTTACTTCTAGGAGTTTTGTAGACTCAGTTTTTATGTTCATGTATTTAATTCCTTTAGAGTTAATGTTTGTGAGTGGTTTAAGATAAGGATCTGACTTCATTCTTTTGTGTGTGAATATTCAGTTTTCTCAACACAATCTATTGAAGAGACTGTTCTTTCCCCATTGAGTATACTTGGCTCCCTCGTCAAATATTAGTTCACTATATACACATGGATTTATTTCTGAGCTCTCTATTCTGTTCCATTAATTTGTGTTTTTGTTTTATGCTGGTACCACACTGTTTTGATTGCTATCACTTTGTAATATGGTAGAAAACCAGGAACTATGATGCCTCCAGCTTTGTTCTTTCTTAGGATTGCTTTGGCTATTTGAGATCTTTTATTTTTCTAAGGAAATTTAAGATTGCTTTTCCTATTTCTGTTAATGCCATTGGAAATTCAATAGGGGTTGTATTGAATCTGCAGGTTGCTTTGTGTAGTATGGGCATCATAATAATACTAATTCTTCCAGTGTGAATCCATGTGACTATAGTCATCCATCCCACTTCGCTACCTTACTGTTATGTGGGCATTTCTCCCTTCAGACACAATCAATTATCTTCATCTTGTGGGATTAACCCTGCCATATTCAACAACCAGTTTTTATTTTAGTATTTTAAGATTGAAGGAGGCTAAAATAAGCATTTAGTATTACCTTCAGTCCAAGTGTTGTTTGGTTCTTCTCCAACTCTGATTTGGTGCACTGTTTTTGAAGAATATTCTCAGCCTCTGGGCACCCATTTCTTTCAGGTTTGAATTGTTTGATCTTCCTGTTCCGTCCACCATAGACCTGGAAATAATGTCCTTGAACCCAGACCTTCGGTCGTCACTCTCAAATTCCTTCTCAGATTGGTTCTGACTTGGGAACCAGGGGGTATCCTTGAGGGCTGCAGCATAGAGCAGAATTCAGTGCCTGTATTAGTTTGTTACAGCTACTGTAACAAACTCTCACAAAGTTGGTGGCTTTAAACAACAGAAATCAATTTTCTCCCAGTTCTGGAAGCCGAAAGCCTGAAATCAGTATCACTGTGCCAAAAGCAAGATATTGGAGGGCAACTCCCCCTCTGAATACTGTAAGGGAGAAACTGTCTTGTCACATTCCTTGGTTTGCAGTCACATCAGACTTCTCTCTGCCTCCAGGACACATTGCCTTTTCTGTCTGTGTCAGGTCTTCCTCTGACTCTTATGTGAACACTTGTGATTCTGTTTCGCATCCTTCCAGATCATTCAGGTTAATCACTCAGTCTTGGGTTGTCAATTTAAACACATCTCTATAGACTTTTCCATATAAGGTAATAGATTTTACAGATTCCAGAGATTCAAACCTGTTAACTAGGGGAACATTATTTGGCCCACTATAGGGAGCAAATCCTGAAATAAAGTAACACTAGATTTAATCCAGATCCAGAAACTAGCTGTGTGAACTTAAAGGGAATGGTGTAAAGTGCCTGCATTTTAGTTTCCTCCTCTGAAAAAATGGGTATAAGAATATATATTTAATACAAGTTAGAATCAGCCACCATTAAAAAAATGCGTTCAAAACAATCATCAAAGTACATTCCCATAATGCAACTTTAAATGTGTGGTTCCTCTGGTGGTGTTAGGTTTGGAAGGCTATGACAGATAAAATTGCAGAAAGCCTGAAATACTATACCAAGGAGTTAAACACTGGCAGTTGGCAGGAGGTAGGTGGTGGTGGTGGTGGTGGCTGTTTGGGCACATAGGAATCATTTCAGGGTTTTTATACAAATAAATCACAAGATAATATAAGTAAATAATATATATAATATAATAAATATAATATAATAGTATAATAAAACTAAATCTGGTATATGTATATAGAGAGATTTGAGAAGGAAAGAAATCTGGAGGAAAATTAGTTGATATAAGTGAGAGGTTTTTATTGACATGAACTAGAGAGAAATAGAATCTCTGAAAAGTTAAGACCTGTGTCTACCATGGCCCATAAGCTCCAGGTGAGCAGAAACAATGACATTATTTTTCACAATTTATCACAAAGGATTGCTTCTCTAAGTACTAATGAAGAATTTTCTGCTCTGTTTGTAGCATACACTCACCCCCAATGCACTATGAATTATTATCAGGCATAAAGGAGAAAAGGATGAGTATCTAAAAGGGAATAGAGAAATTCACAGAAATTAAAAATGCCTTTTAGAAAAGATGAAAACAAGTTACCACTTTAGAAAAGAAGTAAAAGCAACTTTTGTTTCTGAGTTTGGCATCATGTCTTTTGATGACAGTGAAAGATAGTGTAACAAAGTATCATGGGCAGAATATGTCTGGAAAATAACATTGTAGATCCCCAAAGCAATGTCATTATATTAAAGTTTAAGAGCACTGGGTGTTTATATCAGAATTAAATCGATGAGAGCCTTGACTGGAAGTTACTGGGCATGGTGGAGAAGGTCTTTGGTTGTGATCAAGATGCCAGGAAGGAAAACCAATCACTACACTTTGGAATGTTTGTCACGTAAGCTGCATCATGGCGGGGAGGGAAGGCTGAGATGTAAGGAATATTTTCTCTGACTTTAGAATTATAATTTATTTCAGTAATAGCTTTGATGGCTGTCCTTACTGTTCAGTTATTTAGCATTAATTCTGACAATTTTTTTTCTGTGTATATCCATCTGGATTATTTTCTTTCCCCTACTAAATTATAAGTCTCATAGAATCCACTGGCCTTAGTATATTTTGTTCATATCTTTCCTAAATTCCATCTTAAGGAAAGTGGGTTTTTTTTTGAAATTGCTTTATAAAGTGTCTTTTTGGTTAGCTAAATGCATATCTTACTCTAATCTGCATTCAGACTTCTTCATTGTATTCTAATGGAAATATTTCTTTACCTGCAACTGTTTGATTTAGTTATTTCAATTTGACATTGTAATCTTCATTATAAGCATTATTAATTTAGTTTAATACTTTCAATCACCAAGGATTACCATAAAAGTGGTGTTTTTTTAACTTCTATTTAAAAGAAATTCACTAACATGCACTTAAACTTTTCTGTAGACTTTGAAATCCTAAAATAAATCAAACACAATTAATAAGGTCTATATAAGGTTCAGTATGAAAATAAACAGTGAACTTTAATAGAGCAGAAAAAATATTTCATTATCTTCTACATTTTGTGTCTATTTATTCATTAGGCATAGAAATATGCATATGAGAAGACTGCTATTTCTTTATGGTGTGAAGGATTTTGTTTAAATGTGATGCTTGTAGTTTGCATTTTAAAAAGATATATATTTATGGAATGATATGACTTTAATGCAGCTATCCAAATGTCTCTGACCCTTAGAACAAAAATTATTACTGAGAGTTTATATGATATTTAAATTAAATCATAAGGTAGGAGTAGAGATAGTTCTCATTAATAATACTAACATACCTTTCCTCATAAGTATCATATACACTGATCTTACAAAGTCTCTCTTTTAGAACTGTAGTCATAAGAAATTCAGAATAGTTTCTTAATCTCATATTCTTTTTTTCAGTAAGTTGCTATTTAGAACTAATATTCTTCAAGTTCTTCATTATATTATTAGCCAAGAAAAGTAGTTTTGCCTTAGTTATCAAGCATAATGGGCAGATTAGACTAAAAATCATTTTTAAAGGTTTGTTTATATTTTCATTCTCTTTTAAAGGTCCTTTATAATCAAAGGATGGAAGATTGTGGTCAAGGTTTAGCATAACGAAGAACATAGAATAACTACTATCTTTTCATGCACAAATAGATACATATCTCTTAACATAGTGTTTATTTTTAAATTATCTATACAATACATGAAGTATATTGATTAAAAAACATGCATAGTCTTGCATATGTTAGATACCAGTACAAATGTGCTTACCAACTCATAATCTAAATGTTTGCATTAAAGATTACATGAATTCAATGATTTCTTCTTTAAATATTTTTTTTTCTAGAGACTTTAGGTGTTTCATTTATCAGTAGTAAGCTTTAAATAGAATAAAAATAAATTATGTCTATTTGTATACTTAAAACCTAACTTTAATTTGCATATTTCAAAGAACAATACTGAAACAGTTAAATGAATGCCATTAATAAAAATTGGGGGAAGTGTCAAGTTTATAAGTAAACTTGATATTCAAGTAGGTATGTGTTTTCCAGCATGTCCTCTCTGAATGCACAAGACTTAACAGGGAGGTCTCGTAAATGAACAGTGGTGGATTTCAGATAATACAGCATTCGGGAAATGGAAGCAGTCCTCATTGAGTGTTTCTTATAGCACAAGCTGGGTGGATGCCTTTCGTGCATAATCATATTAAGTCCCCCCAGTGAACTTGGGGGGGTGGTATAATTATCCCTGTTTTACAAGTAAGCAAAACAAGGTTTAGCAATGTTTGCCTATGAGCATCCCATTTAGTCATCTTGAGAGCTGAAAACTGCAAATCCAAATTTCACAGATGCTAATGTCTGTGCTCCTAAACATGATCCTACATCTTCTGATGAATCTCTCTTGCTTAAAAGCAAAGCATTTAAAAGATTTGACAGAAGCTGATTGCAGTTTTATGCCACAGGAGCTGGAGAAATGGAAAAGTGGTACTCTATAAATAATTCTGAAGAAAAAGGAAAAAAAAACAGATGATGTGCTAGTGATGGCAACCAGGAGAGGGAACCATAACCAAGAAATATTCAAAGCCCCAAATCGTTCTTGCCTTCCTTCTTCCTTAATGTGCAAAAATCAGATTTTGTTGACATAAACAATCAAGGTGACCTCGTATTGCTTTGCTGGGGATTGTTGTAATTTAATCGTTCTTAATCATGTTATCAAAATTACCTGGAGAGCTTGTGAAGACAGAGATCTTAGGCTCCTGTCAGTTTTTGATTAGTTAGGTCTGGGGGGTGGACCCTAGAATTTACATTTTTAAGAAGTTCCTAGGTGATACTGGTGCTGCTGGTTTGGAAACCACACTTTGGGAACCTGTTTATTATTTAGTCAAGACCTAGTTCTCAAAACCCGCAGCACATTGGAATTACTCGTAGACACTGATAAAACACACTGACATCCAGGCCTCACATGGGTAACCCCAAAACACAAGCTCCAGGTACTATTTTTTGCTCTCATTCTCAAACCAGAATGACTCTGAGAAAAGGGCTTCAAACCAGAACGTTTTCACCTTTACCAGCTTCTTATTTGTTCACAAGACTGGACTGTTTTTTATACCTCCCCCGCCCTCGCTATTTTCTCTTTTAGAATCACAGCCCTTTAAAATTTCTAGTTATTTGTTGTTCTGAAATGTTTTATAGTTTGTAACTTAGCAAACTGGGAGTCTGACTTTTCCACTTCAGTGTTTTATGTGATAAATTAACTGGCTTTGGCGTGACTTTTTTTAATAGAGATAAGTATAGAGGTCTTCATCACCTTGTGGACAATCTTTCAGGAATAATTTAAGATTATTTGGAGCATTTATTGATTCCCCCTTCAGCATTTTAGTGTTAACAAGAATTGGCTTTAAACATATGCTCAATATAAAGACCTGGCTGACATTTGAAAAGACCCAGCATTATGATGTCATGATAAATTATGATAGGTTTGTAAAGGATGCAGTTAATTATCTTACTGGTTACTCATGTATTGATTTATTGAATTGATCTATACCAGTATATTTTAAACAAAATAACCCTTTGAAAGTGAGTGAATGAATCACTAGTTAAATTATACCTTTTTTCTTTATGAAGATATTTGTGAAAAAATTAATTTTTAGTCTGTTATGAGCACATGATATAATTTTACTAAAAAATTATTTTAGTTTTGTGTTTTCTTGAGACTCTGAATTATATTACTGTTTGTACTTTCCTATTCATAATCTACTGTCAGTGATTCCATGGAACTTAGAGAATGAATTCAGTGACCACATTTTATCCGTGGCCTCATTTAGTGTCTCCACTCTTCTTTTTCTCTTGTTATCATGTGTGTGTTTGTGTAACTTTTCATTTATGATGTTACACTATATCATATGTGCTTTTATAGCTAGTGTTATACTTTGAAGAATTGAGATTTAAGTAATATAAACATTATTTTAAGGAAATACAAACAATATTAATGATCTCATTAGAAATGTAGTAGTCCTGTGAACTTTGTTTTAATTAGACTAATTTATTATATACTTAAAACTGTTTTTATTTTTATGATGTAATTATATCTTTTCATTATTATTCAGCATAAGATAATTTAAAAGTTTTTAAATTTCTACAAGATTAAAAACAAAAGCTATATAGATGATGTTTTCTTTAAGCAACTAAAAGTATTTAGGTATTTTATTTGTGGCATAACATCACAAGTAATGCAAATTCTTGGATAATAAAGTTTAGATTTAGATGGTAGGTTTTAAAAATTGTGTCACCATTGTTATTTTTTTGTAATTGTGTCCCTATAACCAGTCAAATACATAATGAATGTAGTGTAGTGACTACATATAGAGATTCACAAATGTGCAAAATGTAATCATATCATTTATATTCCCTAAGTAATTTCCTAAGTAAAATTGAATTTTAACATGCTTTACTTTTGAAGGCATGTTAAAATACAATTTGAGAGAGATTTTTCACAGAGAAAGACAGATACTGTATGATTTCACTGGTATGTGGGATATAAAAACAAAACAAATGAGGGTTGGGGTAATGGGTTAAAATAGGGAAGGGATTAAGAAACACAGATTTCCAATTACTAAAAAAGTCACCAGGATATAAAGTACAGAATAGGCAATATAGTCAGTAAATTCCAGTAACCATGTATGGTGTTAGATGGGAATTAGACTTGTGGCGTTGATCATTTCATGAGTTATATAAACGTCTAATCACTATGTTGTACACCTGAAACTAATATAATCTTTAGTGTCAACTGTAACTGAAAAAAATTTTTTAAAAGAACACATTTCATTGTTTTCTGATCATTATATGATTAAAATAAAATAAATTAAAATATATAAAAATATTATTAAAATAAAATTATATTAAAATTCAAAAATGAAACAAAGACTTCTGTATACATGATATGGAAAATATTTTAAGCAAGTAACAAAAAGGGATGAAAGAATTTTAAAATTTTGGAATAGAGATGAGACAGATTTTTAAAAAAAGGCATAATTTAAAACAGAATATAAGAATTCTAACAAAAGGTGCAGTGTTATCTGGGTGCAGAGGTGGGAGATAGAGAGTATACCAAATAAAGAAGGCATATTGTGGTAAAACTAACTGTTGGGCTTCTTTAAATAGCTATGCAGAGTTTCACCAAGCAGTAATAAAGTGGTGGCATACCCATCATAGAAAGAATAAACATTAGTTTTATAATATAAAAACTTAATAACTCAGAGCAAGTGGTTGGCAGGGAAATCTTTGATTCCCTGATTCAGGACCTTGGTGATGGAGGACTGGTGGTACCTCAAACAGAAATGGAGGTTCTCTTGCGAAAAAGATGCTTTGCAAGATAACAAATAAGAAATACAAGAAAGAAAAATGGTATCTGAGGGGATCATTCTATTATGATGATCAGATGAGTGTGTTCTCTGTGACCACTGGAAATCATTGGTGCCAAAGGGGTAATGCAATCAATCAGCTGTAAGAGAACACCATGGCGATAGATCCTGGAAGGGTATCCTCTTTTAGTGTAGCAGGACTAGAGGAGGGAAAGAAGAACCCTATTTATAATTGCATTAAAAATACCTAGGGATGAGTTTAATCAAGGATGTAAAAGGCCTGTATTTGGAAAGTTATAAAACACTGAAGAAAGAAATTGAAAGTGGAAGCATATACTATGTCCATGGATAAAAAGAATTAAATTATTAAAATGTCCATATTATCCAAAGCAATCTATAGATCCAACACAATTCCTATCAATATACCAATGGCATATTTCACAAAACTAGAACAAATATTCCAAAAATTTATACAGAACCACACAAGACTTCCAACAGCTACAGAATCATGAGAAAGAAAAATGAAGTTGAAAGAATCACACTACCTGATGTCAAACTATACTACAAGGTCATTGTAATCAAAACAGCATGGTACTGGCATAAAAACAGACATAGACCAAAGGAACAGAATAGAGAGCCCAGAAATAAACCAGTGTCTTTATAGTCAATTAATATATTTGACAAAGGAGGAGAAGACATACAATGGAGTAAAAATAGTCTAATTAATAAATGGTGTTGGATAAAATGGACAGGTAAATACAAAAAAAGAAAAAGAAAATGAACCCAGTCCACCTTCTTACTGCACAGGAATAAACTGAAAATAAAATAAAGAGTTAAAGGATAGACTTGAAACCGTAACAACCCTAGAAGAAAACATAGGCAGTAAAATCTCAAACATTTTTCATAGCAATGTTTTTTCTGATACATCACCTCAGTCAAGGAAAACAACAACAAAAATATACAAATGGGACTACATGAAACTAAAAAGTTTTTGCACAGCAAAGGAAACCATCAACAAAATAAAAAGAAAACCCACTGAATGGGAGAACATATTCACCATTACACCTTGGCAGTAAATATCCAAAATTTACAAAAAATGTATAAAACTCAATACCCCTTAAAATCCAATTAAAAAATGGGCAAATGACCTGAATAGCCACTTCTCCAAAGAGGACCTACAAATGGTCAATAGACATATACAAAGAGGCTCAATATCACTAATCATTAGAGGAATGCAAATTAAAACCATAATGAGACATCACCTCACACCTGTCAGAATGGCTATCATTAGTAAACCGACAAGCAAGTACTGGAGAGAATGTGGAGAAAAAGGAACTCTTGTGCAGATTGGTGCTGACACTGTGGAAAGCAGTTTGGAGAAACTTTAAAAAATTAAAAATGGAACTGCTGTATGATCCAGTGATTGCACTTCTGGGAATTTATCTGAATAAACCCAAAACACTAATTTGAAAGAAAATATGTGCCCCTATGTTCACTGCAGCATTGTCTACAAGAGCCACGATTTGAAAGCAGCAGCAGATGAGTGGATAAAAAACTGCAGTACACAATGGAATACTACTCAGTGAAAAAAAAAAAAAAGGAAATCTTACCTTTTGCAGCAGGAAGGATGGACCTGGAGAGTATTATGCTAAAAGAAATAAGCCAGTCAGAGAAAGACAAATACCATATGGTATCATTTATTTGTGGAATCTAATGAACAAAATAAACAAACAAAGCAGAAACAGACTCATGGGTATAGAAAACAGACTGACAGCTGTCTAAGAGGAAGGGGGTTGGGGGACTCAGTAAATGGGTGAAGGGATTAAGCAAAAACAGCTTATAGACCAGACAGCAGCATAGCTCCTACTGGAGAGAAAGGGTGGTGGGGGCAGGGAGAAGGGGATAAAGGTGGGATAAATTGTGACAGAACGAGACTTGACTTTGAGTGGTGAACCCACTGTACGATATACAGATGATGCATTATAGAATTGTGCACTTGAAAATTGTGTAATTTTACCAAACAATGTCACCCCAAGACACTCAGTAATTTTTTAAAGGGAAGAAAAGTCCACAATATCTTGGCGGAGAGGCTGAGATGCTGGGAAGGATAGATGGCTGGGAGATTAAGAAAAACTGCAGAGCTTGGACTTTCCAGCAGGGAGCCCAGCTCCAGTCGGTTCACTGCACGTGTGAATCAAGGCAGTGCACTACTGTGGGGTTTGTCTGCCAGGCGTGAGCATTTCTGCTCTGTGGGGGAGTATACCATCGAGTGCCTCACGTGCCCTGCCTATTTCTAGGCACAATGTGTAAAAACAAAACAAGGTGAATCTAGAATTCTATACTTGGGGCAATATTTTTCTAGAGTGAAGACTCAATGAAGACATTTACAGACAAATTCAAAGAATTTTTCACGTGCAGAGTCATATTACAAGGAATAAAGGAAATTCTAGAGTTAAAGGAAAATAATTCTAGATATAGAAATAGGGAAATAAACTAATAAATTAAAGCTGAAAGATAAATACATGAATTAGTGTAAATGACTATTGACTATATAAAATAATCACATTTCTGACCTTAATATATAAATAATACATCAATTAAAATACACAAAATAAATAGCATTAAAAGGAAGAGTAATGGGCACTTCCAGCATGGCATGGCCAGGACCTCTGGAAATCTGCTTTCTCATTAAAACAGGCAAAAATATCTTTTTTTTCCAGAACTCTAGAAATTAAATAAAGGCTAGCGATAATCCAGGAATGTTTATAAAAATGTTGTTTCTTTTATACTTGTCCTACCCCATCCTGATCTATTCATAATACCCATAATCAACTTGAAAACCATGAAATAGCCTTGTAATGTCTGTTGCTATGAAAACAAGGAGTTTAATAGACACTGGAGAGGCAGAAAGGGTTTAAATCTCCCCAGAAGCTCAATTTCCCGATAACTCTCTTTATTTGACTGACAGATCACTGAAAACAATTTATTCTCTGGCTGTCCTTATTTGACCTCACAGCTATGTGAACAGCCTTAGACTCAAGGAAGTTGTTGAAAATAATCAAGTGCAATTATTTGAAGCTACCTGAGACCACTACAAATTGTGGCACACTAGAATCTGATCCAATTACTCAAAAAAGAAACCTGGTGAATGAGGTCTATAAGGGTCTTTGATATGATTCACAATATTTCTGGGAATCCAGATGACCACGAACATGCACAAGGCTGTGTGGATGCCAAGAAGATACCCAAGAAGACCCTGTACACACAGAAAGGGAAGACAAAGACTAATAAACTGCTCTCTAGACTGTTATAAACACACCCCAAAACTTACAGGGAGCCCCTTAGTGAAAGCTGGACAATGTATTGGTTCAATGCATTTCAAGACATTACTATCCAACTATTAGGTGACCAGAAGTCTAACCCGGCAGTCTTAAGTGGCTGCATACACCAATGAATAAAGATTATAGAAAATTAGTCTAATTCCTTTTTAATAATTTTTTATTATTATTCTGTTACAGTTATCCCTATTTTTCCCTCTTTGCCCTCCTCTGCCCATCTCACCACCCTCTTCCCACAGTCAATTCCCACACTGTTGTCCATGTCCGTGGGTCATTCACACAGATTCTTTATCTAGTCCCTTCCCCTTCTTTCCATTGTTATCCCCCTCCCACATCCCCTTTTCACTTTTAGTCTGTTCCATATTTCCATACCTGTGATTCTATTTTGTTTGTTAATTTACTTTGTTCATTAGATTCCTCTTATAAATGAGATCATATGGTATTTGTATTTCACTGCCTGACTTATTTCACTTAGAATAATATTCTCCAGTTTCATCCATGCTATAGCAAAAGGTAGGAGTTCTATTTAAAACACAAACAAAGCCCTGGCCGGGTAGCTCAGTTTGGTGGAGCATTGTCTAGTATACCAAACAGCTGAGGGTTCAGTCCCCTGTGAGGGCACGTACCTAGGTGCAGGTTCAATATGAGGCCAGGGTACATATGGCAGGCAACCAATCAGTGTTTCTCACATTGATGTCTCTCTCTCTCTTCTTCCCCTTCCCTTCTCTCTAAAATCAGTGAAACATATCCTTGATTGAGTATTAAAAAAAATACCACCAAAAATGACAGCAAATAGAAGGAGCAGCAAACCTGGGGGAAAAGAGATGATTTCCAGAGTTTGAGAAAGTCACAGTCTGGCTTCCACACAGGGAAAGCAGCAGTCAAAAGAAACTTTCTCTTGGAAGCCTAGACAGACATTGAATTTACTAGACAAAGACTGACTAGACATCAGCTACTATAAATATGTTCAAGGAACTAAAGAAATTGCCTAAAAAATAAAATAAATTGGTATACAGATGCCTTACCACATATGGAATATCAATAATACAGAAATTATTGAAAGGAGCTAAATAGAAATTCTGGCGTTGAAAAGTTTTACAACTAAAATGGAAAGTTGACTAGAAGGCAACAACAGTGATACATGTATGATGTAAATGCAACACACTTGGATGAGTAATTGGAAATGCAAGGTGAAAAACAAAGGGCATCTAAAGAGACCATTAGTTTTTAACTTGGATATCTGGGATGGCAGAATTTCAATTAGGACGTTTCTGTAGAAACAGA